>CAUYRT010034170.1:0-21696 GCA_963574885.1 Lepilemur ruficaudatus | reverse complement strand
GGGCATTTCTGCTGCTCTCTGGGAAGCAGGAGGCAGCGGCTGCAGAGGCGGCGGAAACGGTTTGCAGCATCTACCGTAAAGAATGGACGAGTAGGACCACACTGCTCAAATTCTATTTGTGTGATTTTTGGGTTTTTTTTTGTTTTTTTTTTTAGAGACAGGAGTTCGCTCTGTTGCCCAGGCTGGAATGCAGCGGCATCGTCATGGCTCACTGCAACCTCACACTCCTGGGCTTGAGCAATCCTCCTGCCTCCGCCTCCCAGAGTGCCAGGATTACAGGTGTGAGCCACCACACCCAGCCCCTAGAGAGTTGGTCTTTGACTGATTGGGTGAGGCCCACTCACGTTTTGGAGGGCAATCTGCTTTACTCAACTGATTAATAGGTTAATCTCATCTAGAAATGCCCTTTTAGAAACACTCAAAATGATGCTTGACCAAATATCTGGGCTCCCTGTGGGCCAGTGAAGTGGATTAGTAAAATTAACCGTCACAGCTGCTTTCTGATTCTACAACCAAGGCGTGCTTATACTTGAAAATTTCTTTTCTTTTTTTTTTATTTTTAAATGAATTTGCTTGCTTTATATGGTAATAATATATGCAAATGGTAGAAGATTCTGAAGGTACAAAAGAGTTTATGGTGAAAGACTCTGTCTTTTAATGAGAGATTATGTTTATTGACTATGAACCAGCCACCATTATAAGCTTTTTCTTCGATCATCTCACATAATCCTCGTAACTGCCTTGGAGAGAGGTTCTCTGAGGCTTAGAGCAGGCGATTCACAGCTGGAACGTGGCAGCTGAGGCTTTGTAGCAGGGGCTGCCGTGACTTGGTTGACATTTCAGAAAGATCCCTCTGGCTGCTGAATGGAGCCATGGATTCGAGGTGACCAGGGAAGAAGCCAGGTCATTCAGGGTGGAGAGGGTGGTGGCTCAGTCTCTGAGTGTTACCAGCCGATGGATGTGGACAATAATTGGGCTTGTTGAGGAGTCAGTTATACGTAAAAGACTAGTTGCAACTTTTTATCCTAAACAACGGAGGGTGAGAACCTGGGTACTGGGGGGCCTGCAGTAATGGGGGACCCTGGCTTATCATGTGGCTAGGTGCTATCATTTAAATGTTTGTCCCCTCCAAAACTCATGTTGAAATTTAACCCCCACTGTGGCAGGATTGAGAGGGGGCCCTGTAAGAGGTGATTGGTTGTGCAGGCTCTGCCCTCGTGCGTGGGTTAATTCATTCATGGGTTAATGGGTTAATGGGTTGTCATAGGAGTGGGAGCAGTGGCTGTATAAGAAGAGGAAGAGACACCCGAGCTAGCATAGTCCCGTCACCATGTGATGCCCAGAACCACCTTGTGACTCTGCAGAGTCCCCACCAGTAAGAAGACTGTCCCCAGATGCAGCCAGCCCCTTGACCTAGGACTTCTCAGCCTCTATAACCATAAGAAATAAATTCACTTTCTTTATAAATTGCCCAGTTTCAGGTATTCTGTTATAAACAACAGAAAATGGTCCAAACGACCAGGGTAGTATCTGAGTCTGCGTCACTAGCAAAGGTGACTCAGGCAACCCAGGTCCCCAGAGCTGGGACCTGCGCGTCCACAAGCCACACTGTGCTAAGACCCCTGTCGGTCTCTGATCTGCATCCTGCTTCAGTCAGGAGGGACCCGGGAACTGTGGCCAGACACAGCCTGCATCCCTCCACGAGGAGCCAGGACCCAGTGGGGCAGAGTTAGCCCCAAACTGGTTCCTGGGAACTTCTTGGTGAGACCCAGAGCCTGGAAAGACACCTGCCCAGGGCCCGAGGCAGATAGAGGTGGGAGGCAACTGCTGCCGGCATGTCAGGGTCCCTGCAGCTGATAGGGTCGCAGAGTTGTCACACTGGGAAGTAGATCATGGAGAAACAATCTGTAGGAGTCAAGAGCAATATATAAGAGCAAGAGCAAGATGTCAGATGTCAGAAAAATCTGGTGCATTTTGGCTCCATTGGCTCTGGTCGGATGGGAGCTGGGGAGCAGAGAGAGGGGAGCAGAAGCCGGGGGGCCAATGGCGCCTGGGCCAGCTCTCAGAGCTCCCACAGCAGGTGGAGATGGGGTAGTCATCCCACGTGACATTGTCCCTTACACACGTCCTGCAGTGGCCCCGCTGACTGCTGCTCAAGTTGACAAACCTCCAGCCTTTACTGCGGGTGCTGTCGGTGAGGAAATTAACATGGCTTTTCAGAAGTTCCTCCAAAAGAAGTTGTTAAATGAAAGCCAGGGCAGTGTGCCACTGCCCCAGAGCCCCGGTGGGGTGGGAGCAGCACCGTGTTGGTCGTGTGCCTTTCCCGGCCACCCTACTGAGCCAACTGGGACTTCCCTCTTAAACGCATGTGCCACAGTCACTGTTTTTTCCATATCCAAGTAGTAAAATTAAGAACCAACACTTACAAAGCACGAAACCAGCTCCCAGGTTGGGTGTAGCACCACATGTTTAACCTTATATTTGATCATCCAAGCAGCCCTGTGCAGTAGGTACTGCTATTATCAACATCATTGCACCAAGGAAACTGAGGCACAGAGAGGTTAAGGAATCTGTCCAAAGTCACACAGCCCATAATTGGTGAAGCCAGTACTAGAGAACTTGGGCTGCAGAATCTCTACGCTTCATTTTTCTTCCATTATTCATCTGGAAGCAGCACAATCTCTACTCTTAACTACTCACTGTTCAGCCCCTCATGTGCCAGCTAAACTATTGTTTTCTTTTTTTTTTTTTTTTGAGACAGAGTCTCACTCTGCTGCCCCGGCTAGAGTGAGTGCTGTGGCGTCAGCCTAGCTCACAGCAACCTCAAACTCCTGGACTCAGGCGATCCTTCTGCCTCAGCCTCCCGAGTAGCTGGGACTACAGGCATGCACCACCATGCCCTAATTTTATATATATATATATATATATATTTTTTTTTTTTTTTTTTAAGTTGGCCAATTAATTTCTATTTTTTAGTAGAGACAGGGTCTCGCTCTTGCTCAGGCTGGTTTCGAACTCCTGAGCTTGAGCTATCTGCCCGCCTTGGCCTCCCAGAGTGCTAGGATTACAGGCATGAGCCACTGCACCCAGCCTATTATTTTTCTTAATAACCACCCACAGCCCAGTCCTAAGCAATAACATGCCTAAAAATAATAGATTTGAGTCACTTGTTATATTTTTTCTAATGCTCATTAATATAAATATGTTAGCATTTTAAAAAGTTAAACCATGTATCAACTAAAATCATCTGGTATACTGTGTTAGTTTCCTAGGGCTGCCATAACAAAGTACCACAATTTGAGTGGCCTCAACAACAGAAATGTATTGTCTCCCTGTTCTTGAGGCTAGGAGTCCAAGATCAAGGTGTTGGCAGGGCTGTCCTCTGAAGGAACTGGAGAAGCCTCTGTTCCAGGCCTCTCTCTGAGCCTCTGATAGTTCCTTGGCTTGTGGCAGCATAACTCCAATCTGTACATGACATTCTCCCTGTGTGCATGTCTGTCCCTGAGCCCAAATTTGCCATTTTTATAAAGACAGATTAAAGCCCACCCTAATGACCTCATCTTAACTTAACCATCTGCAAAGACCCTATTTCTAAGTAAGGCCACATTCACAGATACTAGGGGGTTAAGACTTCAACATCTTTGTAGGGGACACAATTTAACCCAGAACACCTACCTTCGTGGACAGTATTTTGAGAAATAGGGCTTAATTAATTGATCTATAATCTGCCTTTCTTCAGAGAGTTCTGACATGGTCTAACAAATGGCATGCAGTGTATAGTGTAAGACTGTAAAAAACATGAGGAAATGAGGGGTGAAGAGAAAACAAGTGTAGAAAAATAAGACAAAACCAGGAGGTGAACAAATGAATGCTTAATGTAGTCACAGTTGTGACTGTGAGGTTCCTGGCCACCAAGGCAAAGAAGCATGCAGTCATAAAAATACGTGTCACCGGGTCCATCTGATACCAATCAGTAACCAGCTGTTCTGGTATTTGGTTCTTAGAGTAATTTGTCCCATCAATACTCTACTCTTTTTTTTTTTTTTTTTTTTTTGAGCGGAGTCTTGCTCTGTCACCTGGGCTAGAGTGCCATGTGAGCCTAGCTCACATCAACTTCAAACTCCTGGGCTCAAGCGATCCTCCTGCCCCAGGCCCCCGAGTAGCTGGGACCATAAGCACACACCATCACGCCTGCCCAACTTTCTTCTATTTTTAGTAGAAATGGGGTCCCACTTTTGCTCAGGCTGGTCTCGAACTCCTGAGCTCAAGTGATCCTCCTATCTCGCGCCTCCCAGAGAGCTGGGATTGCAGGCATGAGCCACCATGCCCAGCCCCCTCAATACTCTTAAAGAGGAAACTGTTTGAGGTAGTAGAATCCTTACTTTAAACAGATTTGGAGCTCAGCCTTTATCTGTTAAATATACTTGGTTCCTACATAAGTCAGATTTGAAGACAGAGTTCTGTGGCTAAGAGGGAAGTTGAAAACCCCAGCACTGTCACTACCCTCACACTGAAGTGAGAGGACAGCAGAGCCACATCTCGCCCAGTATTAATCTCTAAAGGCAGCAAAAAGTGCAGGAGGCCAAAGCGACCCTTAGAAATCCCTCTTATTGGTGATTAAGTGCAGCATACATGGCTTAATATAGATGAATATATAATATATATCTCTGAGCAAGCTCGAGAGAGTCAGCTGTGGGAAAAATCACAGCTTCTAGGCTAAGCCCCAAATGAAGCAGTTGGCCTTGTGTAGGGCCTGGGTTTTAGGGAAAATGTGTGTTTTTAAACACTGGCATCAGGCCAAGGGAATTGGAATGTTCATACCACCAGAGGCACAGGGAACCTGAGACTTCCTGAGTGGATAATGGAATCACAAGCCAGCTCACCCTCCTCCAGGCAAAATCTGGAGGGTGGGCTGCTCACATGCTTTACTTTATATTGGGAGGGCTGTCTTTTTTGGTACATAAAAAATTAGACTTTTTATATCTTCTTAGTGAGTTGAACCTTTTATCATTATGTATTATCTCTGTTTTGCTCTAGTAATGCTTTTTGCCTTAAAGTCTACTTCAATACAGAGACACTTCAGCTTTCTTTTGGTTAGTATTTATTTGGTGTATCTTTTTTCATCCTTTTACTTTCAAACTTTCTGTATCTTTAAATTGAGGTTTGTTTCTTGTACACAGCATGTAATTGGCTTTTATTTTTATCCTCTACCAATCTGTGTGTTTTAATGGGAACATTTAGTCCATTTACGTTTAATGTAATTGCTGATACATTTGAGTTTAAATCCACTATCTTATTGTTTGCTTTTTATTTGTTCGGCTCGCTTTATGTTCCTCTTTCTCTCCTTTCTTGCCTTCTTTTGAACTGATTGCTCTGTATTATTCCTCTTTTTTTCCTCTCCATTAGCTTGTTAGTTATACATTCTTTTATTATTTTTCTAGTCATTACGAGAGATTACAACATGCATTCTTGACTTATTAGAGTTTACTTGAAATTAGCAAGTTTACCACTTCTCATTCAGTGGAAGTACTTTACAAATCTGTAACTCCATTTACTCCTCTCCCAACTTAAATACAGGGGCCATGCATTTTAATTCTTTCTAGGTTCTAAACCCCACTAGACACTGTTATTATTAATTATTATTAGTTTATACAGTCAGTAGCAACTTGGATTTGCCCGTATTGTTAACCTTTCTGTGCCCTTTACTCCTGGCTACTTCCAGGTCACCCCCACTCTCAGACTGTACCCCAAGTCTGCATAGCTCTGCTCAGCTTCCCAGCCTGTGGCAGCCTCTTCAGAATCAGCAGCATTTTGAGAGGAAAGGCCTCTAGGTGCTGGCTCCACTTCGCTGGTTTCCTTTCTCCTGTCTGCCATTGGTCCAGTAATTCTTCACAGTCCTTTTCCCCTATCTGCCTTCAAACAGATTCCTCTTTTCAAGCAAATTTTATAATATTTGGTTCAGGTTTTCTAGTTTTCTTCCTTCCTGGGAAGGAAGGGTTGGTCCAAATGAGCTAGTCTGCCATTCCAGAAGTGTAACCTATGGCCTGCATTCTTTAAAGAGGTATTTCTCCCCTTGCCCCTTTTTCTTGGGCTAAACCCATAAAATTGAATTTGTGTCAATTAAATGTCCACATGATGCAACTCCACAGTGGCTTCATTCCTCTCTATAATTGTAATTGTCCCTAATTCTAATGAAAGGGCCTCATGTCCTGTATTACCCCAGCCTCTCTCCATAATTTTTCCAAAAACTAATGTAATCTCCTTTCAGAGACTTAGACTCCTTCAAGAGACTGTTGTCTTCTTGAAGATGAAAGAACATTAGTCTTTAATGCAGAAAGTTCACTGTCCAAGTTGTCAGAGTGCTCTAGGGAAGTGATATATCTGAACCACTTTCCCCAGACACGCTGCCAACCACAGAAATAAAGTAACACCCCTCAACATGAGTGAATTAGTGAACCCTGACAGCCCTCTAGTTAGCGTTCCTGCCAGGAAAACCTGCAACAGAAAGGCCATTCTGCTGAAATGCATAGCCTCACATTAGTCAGTGTTCATTAACAGCAAGTGACAGAAATCCAAACCGGCTTAAACAACAAAGGAAAACGTGTTGCTCATAGACCTGAAAATCCCAGGATTGTAGATTTGGTCTCAGGCATGGTAGGATCCTGGTGCTCAGATGCTATCCTGGGAAGCTCTTTCAACAGTTAGCTCTGCTTTCCTCTAGTCCAGGTTCTCAAACCTGAACATGCCTCACGATTACTTGCAAAGCCAAGTAAAACACAGATTGTTGGAACCCAGCTCCAGGGGTTCGGATTCACTGAGTCTGGGTTGGAACATAAGTATTTTAATTCCCAAAAAGTTCCAGGTGATGTTACTGGTCCAGAGACCACGCTTGGAGAATCACATCTCTAGTCACTGTCGGGCAGGCATTGCCTTTGTGGCCCAGAGATGGTCCCCAGTGACTCCAGGCCCTCTTCTACCTGCTTTGCAACCCCAGGCGAAAGAGACCATTCCTTTTCTAGTTCCCATGTGAGTCCAAGAACCAGCTCTTTCCTGAGCCAGTCAGTCCCCATTCTCCAAGGTCAGGGAGAGGTAGTTCCCTCAGGGGCCAGGCTAGGTCAGGAGTGGGGTTCTAGCCACCCAACAGACTAAGCAGAGTGAGGCAGGGTGGTTCCCCAAGGGAAATTGTGGGCGCCGTGAAGACTGTGGTTCCAGAAAGACCAAAAGCTGCTGTTCAGCCGGGCGCGGTGGCTCACGCTTGTAATCCTAGCATTCCGGGAGGCTGAGGCGGGTGGATTGCTCGAGGTCAGGAGTTCGAAACCAGCCTGAGCAAGAGCGAGACCCCATCTCTACTAAAAATAGACAGAAATTAATTGGCCAACTAAAAATATATAGAAAAAATTAGCCGGGCATGGTGGCGCATGCCTGTAGTCCCAGGTACTTGGGAGGCTGAGGCAGGAGGATTGCTTGAGCCCAGGAGTTTGAGGTTGCTATGAGCTAGGCTGATGCCATGGCACTCTAGCCCGGGGCAACAAAGTGAGACTCTGCCTCAAAAAAAAAAAAAAAAAAAAGCTGCTGTTCATTTCCTATAAAAATGAAACACACAGAACATTTTGCTACAGAGGCTTCAGAAGCAGGGTGTGGAGTGACAAACTGTAATATCCGAAAGGAAAGAGTAGAAGTCATTTAGTCTGGGGTCCTTGATGGCCTTCCTTGGAAATCACATGCATTCCTGGGCTCGAGGAGAGACGGCCGCAGAAGCATGAGTGTTAGGGTCACAGACAGCTCCTGCCATGGCGAGGCCCCAAAAGAAGCTTTAGAGGTGAGAAGAACACAGGCCTTGACAAGCCAGGGATGTCAGCCGGTGATTATCGCCAAACAATCCACCCAAAAATGTGGCTGAAAACAGCAACCCTTTTATCATCGGGTCCGTAGGTGCACTGGGCAGTTGTGTAGTGAGCTAGCAGGTGGCTGGGCCAGATGGTCCAGGACTCTAGGACAGCCTCACTCACATGTCTGCCAGGTTAATTTGTCCTGAGGACCTTGACTGGGACAGCTCGTCCCGGCTGTGAGTGGTCTTATTATCCAGCACTGGTGGTCTCGGGGCAGCAAGAGAGGACAAGCCCCAGCGTGTGTGTGCTTTTTAAAGACTGCTTGGTCATGATCGCTAACATCCTGTTAGCCAAGAGCATCACCAGGCCGAGCCCCACTAGAGAAATAGACTTCAGCGCTTGATGGGAAATGCTGCAAAAATCACATTGCAAAGTGGTCCCTGTGGAGGGGTGGGAGGAATTTGTGGCCATTTGTCGCAATCTCCTGCGCCTTGGGAAGCAGGTGGCCTCATGGTGCAGAGGCAACTTGAAATGCATGGAGGCTTTGGAGTGCTCGGGTGTAGATCATTGTTCCAGGTGCACCCCCCTTCCCCACCTCCCCCTTGGATTTTCGAGATGAGGGTGGACCTCTCAAGAGAAAACAGGGCTAAGTCTGCTGTCTTCCTGGACTTTTTGCCATACAACATAGTGCACAGTTTCCAGGCCTGCCAGGCATAGGACAGCAGGGAATCGGGTACACTGTGAACACTGGAGCACTTCTGCCCCCATCTAAAGGGGGCGCCACCCCCCAGCTCCAGCCAATGGTTGCCACATACTACGGATGCTGGTCCAGGGTTGCCAGATGGTATACTTTTCAAGAGATGCCAGGAATCCCAATTTTCAGGTGGATTTCCTCTTTTTTTTTTAAAGCTTGGCATCCATTTCCAATTTTTCTAAAAAAGTGAAAGTTACACAACACATATCTGTGGGCAGGTTATGTCTGTGGGCTGCTGGTTTCTGATTGCTATAATAGACCCTTGTTGTTCTCAGATTTAGTATTTGCCATTTCAGTGGATTCCCAGGTGACCTCCAAGGCCCCTTGCATGTAGTAAGGGGTAATTTTGCAGAGGCTCCGAATTTGAGCTTTTTGAGTCACAGCTGGTGGGTGGGAGCAAGTCACCGGCTGGTGAGCCAACCAACAGCCTCATGGCCTCACATCTTCTGTGTGACATGTGTCGCAGTCATGGTAAATCGCCTGACTTGATACGCTCTTTGTTTCTCTGTAAGAGAAGAGAAGGCCAAGCGCTGGTGAAACAAAAAGAAAGTGAAGTTCTCGGAAGAGGGATGGTTCTCAACCAGAAAGGAGCAGTTTGGGATAAATTAAAATGTGCAATTTGGCTTTTGCTGGTGGCACAGATTTACTGTGTGAATAAATCCACCGTTGTTCTCTAGGTCTGTGATGAGAATAAATCCACCTCCTGCTGGTTCAGGCCAGCATTTGCCCAAGTGAGCAATGGGAGCATCAAAAAGAGTTAAAGGTGGCCACCTCGCACAGCGCGAGGGAATGCGCCACAGGGGTGTGATCTGGAAGGACTTGGGCTCCGTGTCCGGATGGTGCTGGGAAGCCACGGTGGGGCAAGCTCTGATGGTGGAGCTGCAGAGCTGACCTTCACTTGGAGAGAGGGTGATTGAATTTTTAAAAGCATCTTCTTAGCATAATATGGCTCAAAGGGCACATGCAGCGCCCGGTGATCACATTGCTAGAAGAGCATTCCCTCCCGAATGAGAGACGCTCAGGGCAAAAGGGTTTGTGCAGATAAAACTGGTCCCTCCTGGAAGAAAATGCCTTCATGAATATCCTTTTCCAAGAAGAAGAAGTGAACGCAGGGCTGCAGTGGCCGAGGACAGAGCACCTCACTGCTCGCAGGCCATGGATAGCAGGCTTCCTAGCCGTATCGGGGGGTGCACTGTTGTACCCCAGCCTCAGACCAGTGAGACCCAGGAGGAAGAGCCTCTTGCACACATATTGGCAGTAAAAAAATAAGGGTCAACACATGGCTCTTTTTAGACAGATTTTGTAAGTGCTCTGGGCAGGAAATGGCAAAGGGGCTTGTGAATTTCGGGTTCTGCTTGTCCTGGCACTGCCCGAGCCTTCCACCAACACTGGTATTTGCACCCCAAATGTCCGGGTGCTAGCGTGTTTGTCCTTTATTTATAGAATTGTCTATACGGTCTGAAGGGGGTTTGAGTTTTTCAGCCGTGATTTACTGCAGATGATGGAGAAAACCATATGCTTTCGTGAGAGCCACAAATACTGAGATTTACAAGGTTTGGGATTGAAGTCATTTTTCCTCCATTCATTTGACAAAAATTATAATGCCAGGTGCCAGGGATATGACGGGTAAATGAGATGGGTGTGCCCTCATGAAGTAGCTGAGGCCCATAGGGCTCCGTGGCCTCAAGGCCAAGAGAACAGAGCTCCCAACCTCTCCACCCCGCTTGCCGATCCTCAGCCAAGCTCTGCCCACTTCAGGGCCTTGGCACCTGCTGTGCCCTTAGCCTGGAACAGCCGCCACATTTGGGTATTCACAGGGCTCACTGCCTTCGGGCCTCCGCTCAGATGTCCTCTTCTTTTTGATTGTGCCTTCCAAGTGACAGCTGTGTCCCCTCCCATCATGTTTCCACCTTGTGCACATGCCTGTCTTTGTCTGTGCTGTGTGACTGTGAGGTCTGTGAGGGCAGGGATGTGCCTGTTCCATCCACTTCTGCACCCAGAGCAGCATCTCACCCCGTGCTGTGCACGTCGCAGGCCTATGTAAGGCAGCGCCTTTGGCCTTGCCCGGAATGCGTTTCTGCGTCGGGGGCCAAGATGTGTCTGTGCTTCAGGGAGTTTCGACTCCAGCTCCAGGATGTAGCTCAAGACCACATCCTTCAGCTTCCTGCACTCCTTGCCCTGTTCTGGCAGCTACTTCAGGGACCTGATCCTTTTCGCCAGGAGTGAGGAAGATCCCTGTGGTCCTCCCCACCCTTTTACCCACCGACGTTTCCATCACAATGAGAATCCCATCATAGCTTGCTGGGCAGAACTCCCTCCAAGCCTCATATTCTCCGCCGCCCGTGTTTGTTTGACCTTCCCATCCCTGCAGCTGCAGAGCAGGCCAAGGAACCAATGAGAAAGGCACAGCAGCCTCGAGGGGGTGAGCAGAATCCCTGGGCCATGTTTCCAGCAGCGCCTTACTTTTCTGTCCCCTGGAGCAGCATTGCAGATGATGACAAGAGACAGTACATCAAAGTCAGGAAGTGACCCACTTGATGTTGATGGCCCAAGGCCAGCCATCCACAGGTGCCGCGAAGGTTCCTTTGGGTGCCCTTGACCTTCTGGGGGAGCATCTTGGCCGTGGCGTGGCCTGTATTAGAGCAGCCCCAAGGTTCTGTTGGCCCTCCCGGCAGTTCTTAAAAACTGGAATAAGTCATGAACAAATAAAATTAAGGGCATTTCACATAAATTTCAGATTCTAGCTTTTCTTGGGGGGAAGAAAAAGAAAAGCATTTGGGAACACAGTCCTGTATGGCAAGAATTGGCTAGAGCTGGGAGGTGTCTTCTTATTCAGTGGCACTCGGCCCCTGGCACTCAGTGTCACTCAGGGTGCCTGCTTTGGTCCCTGGGGCAATATGCATTCTCAGCCCCTTTCCTGGGTGCCTGGCATTTTAGCTTAGCATTCCCATGAAAACCCACAGTCCAGCAGCCCTGTGCCTGGCTGTCCTGGAAGCCAGCCCAGGAGAGCTTCTATGTATCTCCTGCCCTCTCCTGCCAATGCCATTCTTGATGTTGCTATTTGAACATTCAGATGGAACATTCTAGTAGGAGCAGAGCAGGAAAGTCAAGTGCTCCGACAGAGATCTTTAATAATCAACAGCTAAGGTCGTGAGGATGGAAGGATGCTGTTTTTCAGCAGGCCTTGTACCAGGTCACATGTATATATAGAACCCTCCAGAGATCATACCTGCAAAGTCCCAGTTAGTTAGAAGCCAACATGAGCACCAATCTTTGATATTACTGTTAAGTGACCCAATCCAGTTGCCTCTGTGAAATGCACATCTCCAGCCCGGGCTGCCCGCTCATACTCCATACTCTTGCGTGCACAGACCAACTCCAGAGCCCTGCTCTGATGCCAAATTCACATCTGAACCCCACTTGCCCCACACTGAGACCCTGCTCTGCCCTTCCAAGCCCCCTCCTCCTGCACCCACCCTCTGCTCGGTTGAAAGTGACACCATCTCCCACTTCCTCAGACCAAACCCTTGGAGGCATCCTTAATTCCTCTCTGCATCTCCCGCCCACACTGGACTGCCAGGAAATCCTGCTGGCTCTGTCTTCAGTGGTTATCCAGAGTCTGCCCACACTGTGTCCCCTCCTCCGCTGCTGCCTTTGTCATCTGGATGGCTGTGGCAGCCCCTCACTGGGCTCAGTGCTCTTACTCTCACCTCCCTGGAGCCTTCTCCGCTCAGCATCCGAGTCAGATCCAGTCCTCCCCCTGCTCTGAATCCTTCAGTGGCTCCCCAGTTCCCTCAGAGTAAGGGCCTCATGGTGACCTGCCCACCCCACCCCTCTCAGGCCTCCTCTCAACCTACACTCCCTGAACCTCTGCTCCTGCCCCACGGGCACCTGGCTCTTCGAAAACACACCACACACCTCCCACCTTAGCTCTGGTGCCTGGAATACACTTCCTCGATCTCCGGCTAGGCCCACCCTGCTGCCCTGCACTCGTCTGCTTTTCGTGGTTTTCCGTGTTGTTTTCCACCATCTAACACTCTATTTTTTAAATTTTATAATTTCTTTACTTACTGTCTCTCACCATGACAGCAGGGGGCTTAGTCTTGTCACTGCCGTGTGCCCAGTGCCAAGAACAGGGCCTGGCGCAGATAAATATTTGCCCGAGGTAAATATTAGTAGGTCAAGCCTCTTTAAACATCCCAATAGAAATATTCTGAACAGTCTACATTTTAATGGAACTTTTTTAACATGGGAAAAATCCAGACATAAAAAATAGAGTTGTTACAATGACCCCCTGTGTCCATTACCTGGCCCTGGCAATAATCAATGTGTGACCGATTTCATTTGTCTATACCCCTACACATTCCCCAGATTGTTATGAAGCAAATCCAAGTCTTTGTATAATTTTATCTGTAGTTATTTTAGTATTCTTTTCTTTTTACGGCTACGTACTACTCCACTGGGTGGGTGCACCGTACTTTATTTAAGCCGTCTTGGTCCTTTTTGCACAGCACTTTCTATTTTACAAAAGCAATTTTCCATTCATGGGGACTTTCAGAATCAACTGCAATTTCACGATGCTTTTTTTCTTAAATTGGACTGTAATTACTTTGCAATACTTGTTACCCATGCAAAACAAAGACAGAAGGAAGCAAAATACCCGTCCCTCTCCATAACGTTATGTATCATTCCTTACAGATATTTTGTTAGAGGGTTAATTTTTTTGTAACTTTTTATTTTGATACACTTTTTAACTTAAAGAGAAGTTGCCAGGACAGTACCAATGTCAGTTCCCCCCTTCACCCAGACGCTCAGATTCACTGGTTGTTAACATTTTGCCCCAATTGCTTTTTGCTTTATATTCTCTCCCTTCCTGCCATATATATATATATATATATATATATATATATATATATATATATGTATATTTAGATACAAATTGTATATTTCGTATGTAAAGAAATACATATTTATGTACATCTATGTGTATGCCCTCTATCCATAAACTATATAAATAGTATAGACAGTTAGAGGGCATACACATATATGTGTCTGTGTGCATATATATAAATATTTTTTTAACTATTTGAGATTAAGTTGCAGACATCATTCCTATGTACCTCTGAACACTGCAGTTTATATCTCCTAAAAACAGGGGCATTCATTTTACATTAACATGGTACACTTAACAAAATTCAGAATATTTAGCATTAATACTATTCTCTAAGCCACAGACTATATTTAAATTTCCCCAAGTGCCACAATAATCTTTGCAGCAGTTTTCCCCCACCCAGGACCGAGTCCCAGGGCCACCACTGCATCCAGTAGCCACGCCTGCCTAGTCACTTTTAATCAGATCTCCAGGCCTTTTTCTGTCTTTCACGACCTTGACATTTTTGGAGAGTGCAGGCCAGTTTTTTAATAGCATGTTCCTCAGTTTGCTCTAATGGATTTTGAGCTGCACTCTGAGTTCGTAATCTAGAGGAGCATCTTCCTGATTCCTGCCCCCAGGGCCTGGAAGCCGGCGAGAGAGACCCCTGTCTGCAACCCGCAAAACCATCTGTGAGGCTGAGGACCGAAAGGAAGACGCCTCTGCCGTGCTCCGAGCCATCCAGGTGGAGAACGCAGCCCTGCAGAGGGCGATCCTGAGCAGGAAGGCCGAGCTGCAGGTGCGTCCTGGGCGAGGGGACAAGGAGGGAGCCAAGTGGGTGCTGGGCTGCTCAGGGCCCAGGCAGTGTCTGAGCAGCAGGTGGGCAGAAGAGAGAGGGGCAGTGGGCATGGCTGACTTCAGACGCATCTGCGTTTCCACTGTCCACAGTCGCTCACTGACCGGCCAGTGTTCCCATTGCTTCCACCTTCTTTCAGCTTTTTGTTTACTTCAGAGAGCCTCAGATGGTGCTGATCTGCCTCCAGTATTTGCTGATTTCCCTGCAAACCCTGGAGACCTCAGGCCAGGGTTGCAAACTGGTGGGTCAGTGAGAGAATGGAGTAAACAACAAGCTTGGCCTTCCTGGAGAGCACGAGCCCTTCAGCTCCCACGGTCCTCACTGCTCCCCGTCATCTACCCCTGGCCTGTTTCACTTGTTCCCGAAACTTCCCTGGGCATACAGGCATTTGAGCTTGTGCCTGCTGCCTTGGGCTTTGCCAACCACCAGGAGGAGAAATGGTGAGGCGGGGCAGGGGCCTTGGGGGAGCTGGACACACGTCGATGTGCACACTCCTTCTCGGGAGCATGGTGTCTGACTCCCCTGTTGAAACCCCTTTTCTTAGCTTGTCCCCCGCGATGCTCACAGTAACCCTGAAATAGGCAGGGCTGGTTTTATTGCTTTGCTTTGTAGTTGTGGCACTCAGAGAAGCAAGGAGGCTTGCTTGAGTCACGTCTTTGGAAGTGGCCAGGGTCTGCCTACCTGCGAACCCAGGGCGTCATCCGCAGCGCCACCTGTTCCCCAGGCTTTATCTCAGGGTTGCTCTTTTGGGTGTTCATCAAACAGCAACTATTGTGTGTTTTCCTGGAGTTCTCTGTTCTTGCCCCTGATGTTCATGTCTACGAGATCTTGAGACTGTCCCTGCCCCCTCTGTGCCCTCATCTGTCCCTGAAAAGTACACAGTGGATGGCTTTGTTCTGACTCACATCATATCATTGTATCTTTCCAGGATGTGGAGGGACCGCCAGCTAAACCATGGACCAGGCTGCTGAAGGAGAAGGAAGACACCCTTGAGGTCAGTGCATGACTGAGACAGATGACAAAGCCCCCTACACGCACTCAGCGCCTGATGGCCTTCCAGCAGGTCCACACTGTGAGCTCTGACCACCAGTGTCATTGTCCTTCTGCCCATTTCACAGATGGGGACATCAGGGCTGGAGTGGCTTGCCCTCATTCATGAGTTGAAGCCAGAACTCACCCAGGCCTGCTGACTCAAATTCCTTGTTATGTTTCTACTTCCTGACAAGACAACGCAGAAACAGATCTTAGTCCCTTGAATAAATAAATTATAACTGTATCTGTCTAGGTCAATTAGGTGTATCTCAGCAAAGATGGCCATGGCAAATAAGGCTGCGAATTAGTAAAATGTGCAGCAATGTCCCTGCTAGATTGTGCACGGCTCTGTGCTGTGTGCTCAGAATACAGAGATGGCTAAGACAGATGAGCCCTTGGCCACATGGAGCTTGCAGGCAACAGCCAATAAAGCCACCAATAAGCAGGGTGACTTCAGAGAGAGATGACAATCAAAGCTGCTAAGGGTTGAGGGAGTGACAAGGTGTGGGATGGTGGCTACCTCTGATGGGGTGGTCCAGGAGGCCCCTCGGAAGGTGTGTCCCATTGGAGCTGAGCCCTGCCTGTTCAGAAGGCGCCAACAACAGGGAACAGCATTCCGGGTGGAAGGAACAGGAAAAAGCTTTGTCGTGGGAATGAGCCCAGCCTATCAGGGAGGAGGAAGAAGCCCTTTGTGTGGTGGGGATGAGGGGAGTGGGGGGGGGAGGGAGGGGACAGAGAGCCCAAGTGGGGTAGGGTGCTGGGCAGACACCCTAGAGCACCAGAGGGGTTTTCTTTTCACGTTGTTCCTGCTTGTCCTACAAGTTCCTGGTCATTTTGGGCTGCCACCAGCAGTAATTTCTGACAGGTCTGCAATCCTCCCCACCCCATAGCAGTGCAGCCATAGGATTCTCCTTCATGAAGGTTTTTCTTTGTTTTTCCTACAGTTATTCCAGACACTTTAAAACTGCTCCTTTAGACTCAGGAGCTGTGGTCCAGGATCTCTGGGTGACCTGATTCCTGACCCACAGAGCTTCCAATGACTAAAATCTTCTGCAGATAAGCAGCAGGGCACATTTCTAGTTTAGATGATAAATGAAAAAAGAAGAGGAAAAGCCTCAGAGGATTAAAAAAAATGAAAAGATCTAACGATGTTATTGGAATTCTCCCTGGAGTCTGGTTACTTTGTAGCAAACAGAACAGGGGCTCTATTGAGACCGTGAAAGGAAGGTTTTGATGAGAGACATTTCTCAGTGTCTCATTGAAGCAGATTGTTTCCTAGGACCTCCCAGATCGTGAGAAACTGAGGCTGCGTGATGGGTTCTAGATCCAATCGGCCGCAGGCAGACGCTGTCACCCTCACATTCCTGTTCCTGTTTCCCACAAAGGGACACAGTCTGAGAAGTGTGTGCTCTTGGCCGTGGTCCTGCTGTGCCCTGGGCCGGGAGCATCGCCTCGACGTCTGCTTAATAAGCTTTTCCATCCTCAGCTGCTTCCCATCACCACGGCGACCACCACTCAGGAGCTGTCCGGGGCAGCAGGGGGAGACAAAGCCATCGACCAAACCATTGACAGAATCGGCCTTCTGGGAACCAGGTACTTACCAAGGCTGAGTCCAAACCAAAAGCCCCATAGCAGTGCGGCTTTTCCTGTGTTATTCCAGACCCTTCTAAACTGCTCCTTTAGACTGTACCCTCCCTGCCCCTTCCAGCCCTAAAGCATTAAATTGACTTGATTTCTTTCAGGCAAATGGCCCTTGGCTTGTTAAGTTCACTCCCAACCTATATAAACTGCAACCTCCCGCAGGTTTCCACTGGAGTACCCCATGTAGCACAGGGGGGGTGAACTTGTTCCTCAGCCGGCCTGGGGGTGAAGGTGGTCCAAAGCAACATGCTTCTGAAGCTTCTTTTCTCTATTAAAAGTTTGTTCAAACTCAGCATTCTGTTCCATTACCGTGTAGGATCAGTTATTGGAACTGTCAAGTTTTATTATCAAAATAAAGGCCTCCCTCTAGTCTTCAGGCAAAATTGATCTTCAGGAAGATGTGCCAGGTTGAGCTTGTAGTTTCTGGCATGCCTTCGCACACAGACACACTCCCAGCCCAGGGCCGCCGTGCCCAGCTGTGCACGTGTGGACTGTGCAAAGTGCCTGGCTAAGGAGCTAGAGGGGACCGAAGTCCAGCCTGCACGCTGTCACTAAGCTAAGGCCCCAACCTGGAGCTGCATCAGCCCAGAAGTGAAGTGGGGGCTTTTCCTCTGCACAGCGGAGGAATTTGCTAGCCAAGCAGAGTGCCCTCCAGGTCTGCATCCACCCAGAGGGAGCCCCTTGTTATAACTTGCAGGAAAACTGAACAGGCTGAAGGCAGGGCCCAAGAGTCTGCACACCCTAGACGGAAACCATGGCTGTGCACCCTCGTGGCCATGAGTAAGAACTTGCAGTTTCTCCTGCGTGTGAAAGGGCTGGGCCATGAGGCTATTGTCCATCTGACACAGTTTTATTTACAGGAGCAGACACATTGCCAGTTGCTTCTTTCTTTGCAATCAAGATCCTTTGTGCTTCAGGGTCTTGGGGCACTCAGCCTTAAACTGAGTACGTGGGAGCATTTGCAAATGACTAAGCATTTGCAACTCTGCTGGGTTTGGAATGTCCTCAGAAACGAGGAGCAGAGCACAGCTCCAAACCAGGGGTCTGCAAACTATTTCTGTAAAATGGTGGTGGTGGCGGGGGGAGGAGGGGATGTTGTTTGTTTCGTGGGTTGTTGTTTGCTGTAACCACCCTTTAAAAATGTCAACACCATTCTTAGCTCACAGGCCATACAAGATCAGGCCTCGGGCTGCATTTCACCTGCAGGCCTCAGTTAGGCTGACCCTGCTCTGACTCTTCCCAAGGTCTTAGCTTAGGAAGGTGGTCATCGGGCTGTCTTGCCCCAGGCACTGTCTCTCCCGCTGGGCTCTGAGTCCATCTCTAAGTGTGCAGCTGTATACAGAGGGAGAAAGATGGGCTGCCTGCCTGCCCTTTTGAGCTGTGCACAGGGGGCAAACTTTCTTCTCACGCTGTTCCTTCTCCTTGAGGTAGAAAAGTCAGTGTGGTGCCTTTGACTGGAATGTTCTGTTTTGTGCATCGTTTGTTACTTCTACCTCTTTGCTAAAACAAAATCCCATTTCAGACAACAGCAGAAGCTTCTGAAAGTCCTCCAGGCCATCGAAAGTGACTCTGCCCACCTCGGCGGGGTGGCTTTACCAACTGAGGAACAAGTACCGGACCCAGAGGTGAGGGCCTCGACTTCCCGGGATTTCCAAATGCATTCAGGAAGGTGGCATCGGAACAATCATCTCTATTCGGTGGGGATTGCTCTGACTGCTGTCAGCTTAGCATCTCTGTGCCCGTGTGTCTCCATCTCCCCACCTCCCCAGCACACAGACACACACGTGGTGGAGAGTAGAAGCAGAGAGAGAAAGATGTGGGCCGGGAGTGTCAACAGAGAGAAGTCTGTCCACACAAGAGGAAATATAAATAGCATGGAAGCCCACAGGAAAATGTCCAATACTGCTGGTAATCAAGAGATGCAAATTAGAGCAACTTCCATGTCCCGTTTGCTATCTGAGATAGTAAATTATTTTTAACGATAACCTCTAGCGCTGGCAAGGTTACTGTAAAGCCGTGGCAGCCATACGTTGCAGGCAGCTACCTAAGCAGGTGAAACGCTCATGCGAAGCAGAATGGTTGCACTTAGGAAGAGCCTTAGCAATTCTTATGTTTTGCAGCCCGACAATCCCACTACCTTATCCTAAGGAATAAAAAGCTGTAGGCACAAAGACGGCTGTGGCAGAATTATTGCAAGTAGGGAAAAAATCTTTTAAAAAACCTAAATGTCTCATAACAGTGGAGTTAATCAGGAAAGTCTGATATGTCAGCACAATGCAGTAGTATAAAAAGATGGAGGCTCTCATTACGAAGATTATGCAGGTAGAAAATGTTAAGGATATAAACTTAACCGTGAAAGGTGGTGTTGATCTTCATCGAGTCCAAAATGATTGCAGTGACCGTGCAAAGGTGTGCCCGTGTGAGCGTGTGCACAGAACTGGGACATAAACTGTTGGTACAAAAGGAAACCGTGGTGTCCGGGTAGTAGGATTAACGGTGATTCTTTTTTCTTCTGTGTCAAAAAGAGTGCGTTCCTGCACATCCTTCTCGCCCCTGTCTTTACCCAAGCCTGTCTTATAATTATTTGGGACGGTGGTCACCAGTCTTACTGTTGGCCAGTGAGGACTTAAAGCGAAGTCCTCCCAAAGCCACACGTAAAGTTCGTACGATAGCAGACAGGGCTCTGGGCAGGCCTGGACTAGAGTTCCGGCTTTGAATCTGGCACCATCATTTAGAGGTCCTGTGACCTTAGACAAGCCTCTTAAACTCTCTGGTCCTGGCTGTCAAATAGGCTCAATAATCCACACCCGCTGGGCCACGGTGAGGGTGAGACAGGAAAGGTCCATGAGGACGTGCGACTCAGTGCCTGGCATGTGGCAGAGAGGAACGGGTGAGTATCGGTTGAAGGTTTGCCGTCTGGAGAAGTCAAAGCTTTGCTCCCCCCACTGCCCGCTCCCCCCCGTGGAATAATTGCTTTCTTAGCTGTGAATGTTCTAACTGTGGTGAGACTTCAGCCACATTAAAAAGAGCTTGGATTAAGTCTCTTTATATTAATATTACAGAAGACAGAAAATCCAGGCAAACTGACTTATGCAACAGAGAGAAGAAAAATTGCAGACTCCTGTCATTGAAAATCGCACAGGTGGGGCCAGGTGGGGCTTGATCCAGCAGCTCACACCGTGTCTTTCCACTCTGTCTCCACGGTATCAGCTGTCCCCGGAGCTGGGTCTCAGCTCTGCTCTTTCCTCGTGGTCCCTACATTGCCGGGTAGCTCCCACCCTCAGACTCCACTGTCGAGAGAGAAGAGTGTTCCTCCCCATGTAAATCTGAGGTTGGCATGCTCGTGCTGACCCATGCTGGGGTGTGTGCCCATCGCTGAGCTGCTCCCTCTTGGTGGCCCAGGGGACAGGATGCACTGATTCCTTAGACCAACCAGTCTGGCCCCTCCTTGGATTGGGAAAGTGTCGGTCCCCTTGTATCCCATGGCTGAGAAAAGAGAAGAGGTGACTTCCCCAAAGGCAAATCATCTATCGTGGTGAGAGAGGGGGTTAATGAATGCCAGGGACCAGGGACTTCCCAGCCAGTGCCCCCCTCACACCCACGACGTGGATCCTAACGAGGCAATACTGAAAGCAGGAGTAGCCATCGAGTTAGGGCATTGACAAGTTGTGACACTTCCTTAGTTAATAGATCCTTCAGCTCCTTCATTTAGAAACTCAGCTCAGGAATTCACACATTTCAGATTGCACCGGGCAGGAGATCCAGCAGCCCCTCTGCGAGGCAGCCTGCCTCCCATCTGGCCCTCCTCCCTCCCACCAGCAAACACCGTGAGCAGTGCCACCTCTTCACGCCCCCGGACCCACGGCCCACCTGGCCCTGGACTGCTCCTCACAAGCACAAAGCTCATAAACCTCCCAGTCCCCTCCAAGTTGGCCAGGCCAGTTTAGCTTTATCACCATCCTGCAAGCCCAGGACCCGAGTCCAGGGCAGCGGAGGGCTTGGCCAGGACCCCAGGAGGAGGAGGAGAGGAGGAGGGAGCTGCAGGTTTCGAGGGCTGCGCTAATCAAAACAGGCCCTGTGTTTTTTTCTCGGAGCTGACCTCCCTCCCTCCCTCTTCCCCATCCCCGTTCCCACCACGTGGCAATCAAGCCTCGTCCAAACACACGCCGAGAGCGATAGCACGTCTCGCTGGCTATTAATTAAAAAAATAAGTGGGGAACAGTTGCTGTTCATTTGCTCGGCTCCCTGCTCACAGAGCCATTGCAGATTAGCAGCGCTAATTAACAGAGGGCGTGTGCACGCAGGGAATGCACCATTTTACGAGTGACTGATCCGTGGTGACCGGTGCTGCAGTCAGCCCCGCAGGGCCTCAGGAAGCCATTCCGAAGGGTGGCGGTTTATTGATGGCATTCACGCAGACTCTCAGAGCAGACGGCCTACCCGGGAAGGAGGCAGGCATTAAAATCAGTGAAGGAGGCCGGGCGCCGTGGCTCACGCCTGTAATCCTAGCACTCTGGGAGGCTGAGGCGGGTGGATCACTCAAGGTCAGGAGTTCGAAACCAGCCTGAACAAGAGCGAGACCTCGTCTCTACTATAAATAGAAAGAAATTAATTGGCCAACTAAAAATATATAGAAAAAATTAGCCGGGCATGGTGGCACATGCCTGTAGTCCAGCTACTTTGGGAGGCTGAGGCAGAGATCACCTGAGCCCAG
>CAUYRT010034166.1:0-12411 GCA_963574885.1 Lepilemur ruficaudatus | reverse complement strand
TGGTGTCAGCCTAGCTCACAGCAACCTCAAACTCCTGGGCTCAAGCGATCCTCCTGCCTCAGCCTCCCGAGTGGCTGGGACTATAGGCATGTGCCACCATGCCCAGCTAATTTTTTCTATATATTTTTAGTTGGCCAATTATTTTCTTTCTAATTTTAGTAGAGATGGGGGTCTCACTCTTGCCCAGGCTGGTTTTGAGCGATCCTCCTGCCTCTGCCTCCTAGAGTGCTAGGATTACAGGCATGAGCCACCATGCCTGGCCCCAGAATATATTTTTAACCCCTACTTTGTAGGATAAGCAAATGCAGCCCAGAAAACAAACCAAGCCTTTACCACTTGCTATGACTGTGTGGTCTTGGGCAAGTTATCTAATCTGTTCCTATCTTAGCTCCTTCATCTGAGAAATCAGAATAATAACATCCACTTCTATGGGTTCTGGGGAAGAACAAATAGCATGATATGCATAAAGTTTCTGGCACAATCTAGTTGCTCAATAAATGGTAGCTATTATTGTTTTAAATAATAATAAGTTGATGCAAAATAGTCGTTTCCATAGGCCCAAAGTGGTCATATAATAATTTCACATGGTTCAGCCTAATAATAATCTGACCCTCCCCTGTTCCCCAAAGTGGGTTTCTGGTTCTCTGACAGCCTACCCTCTTTCCTCGAAGGGGTTAGGGAACTGATGGTATAGATTGTGGAGGCAAGGCCCTGGAGTGGAGAGATTCAGCTCCTGCAATCCTTTGTTGCTTAATCTTACTTACAGCATTAGTGAGGGTTGGGATGTAGATGGTTACTATAAGGTTGGAAGGGCATTTCTCCTTTCATCTGGCCCTCCGGCTTCTAGGACTTTGTGCTAATTTTTTGCATGACGCCTTCCATGGCTTTCACTGTCTCTTTCTTCTAGGACATGAGATGACCAAGGTCTCACATATGGTAACTCAGTTCTGCACATTCCCCTTCCATGCTCTCACCCATCCAGTTCACAGAAGTGGGATAGGAAATGAGTGAGGCTTCAGTGATCACTGTCCTGGCCAGGTTCTGCCCTAGGAGCACAGGTTTAAATTCCAGATGCCCAAGCCTAGGTTTACAAACGGCTCCCCCTCACCATGTTTCCCCAGGCCATCCTCATTTCCTTCAGAGTTCTTCCATTTGTGCTCAAGAAGCCCACAATTGATTTAAACACACTTAAAAGGAGTTAGGCATAGGCAAGTGGTTGTGGAGTGGCCTGACAAACACGTTCTTGTCTTTTGCAGGCCTAGAGCTCTGTCTGACATCTTATTCCTCACATAAAATCAGAAACAACTCCTTTGGATTCTTTGACTCTCAGAGCTCAAGTCTTTCTTGGCATATTTTCAGGGAACAGTGAGACTTCTCGAAAAGGGCAACAACCGTAAAAAACCATTCCTGACCCACCTGTCCTTCATGGCCTCACAGGAGGTTGAGCGGAGGAGGAGCCCTTCTGGAAGGCGTATCTTCCCTCAACCATGCTAAGACCCTACCTGCTGTCACCACCCACCCCTGATGGATCCAGAATGGAAACCTGGAACAACAGGCAAAGCCACCCCTGACACTCCGATCTTCTCCAGAATCAGCTTCTTCTCCCTCCATCTGAATTCTCAGGGCAGAGCTGCTAAGTGGCAAAACTGGAAGGAGAGTAAAAGGAATCCAGAAAGGGGCACATTGGTCATGATGCCTGGGCTGGTGCCTTCCAAAGCCAAGACTGCTGGTGTGTGCCTGAGAGCTCCATGTGAATTGAAGGACATCCGGAAGGGGCAGGGGTGGTGGTGGTGGTGAAGGAAGTGGAAAGAGCACTGGTTGACAAAATAGGAGTCACGGCCACTAGTCCCAGCTGGGCATGTCACTTCACCTCCAAGAGTCTCATTTTCTTCAGCCACAACTAGCATTTGGCCTAAATGAATAAAGTCTCCTTCAATTCATAAATTTTAATAGCTTTAAGGATTTTTATCCCTGCCTGTTGCTTGTTATATGTCAGGAGGCCCTGTGCTAAACACTTTGCACATATTACCCCATTTAATCCCCATTTTAGAAGTCAGGATAGGGCCTCAGAGATGTTTGGTAACCTACTTAAGGTTGCTTAGCTGACAAATAGTGACAGTGACTTGATCCGATTCAGTAGCCTCTGCTGTTAACTACTGCCTTAGGGCAGGTAATTATTTCTATGAATTCAGCTGGACCAAGCCAACTAGACTAAATAAAAGAAAGGAGTAAGATCTAAAATATGTTTCCTTTCCTTTTCATATTAAGTGAATGCAGGAAAAGTCATATACATGTGGCTATGTAAATCAGCAACTGTAACATTTGAATCAACAGCTCTGTCTCAAAAAAAAAAAAAGCAGCTCTATTTTCTTCTTCCTCATTTCTATCTGAGCGTCCTTACCAAGGTGAGCAAGGGAAGAAGGCAGGACTAGGCTCTTCCCAAACACCAGGTGAGGCGGTCAGCACCGAAAGCCCCAGAATGAAAGATTAAGAAGGACTTGCCTCTAGCTCCCCAGAGGTATACTGTTCTCTTTACAAGTCCCAGCTACCTTTCAGCACTGAGCCCAACCATGCCCTTCCCCAATCCTCCACCTCATCACCCCTTCTTATTCTTCGTGGCCCCTGCACAGTCTGAAAATGTCTCTCTTGCTCAACCCTTTGTCTCTGCAGATCTAGGACAGGGCAGGAATTGAGAAAGCTCCTGTGCACTGGGTGCACTGCGATAGATGTGTATATGCTTCCTCTGTACCTTTTGAGGGGAAGCCTTCCCTTTTGGGGACATTAATTCCAACTACATCTACCAATTCCTCAGTATGGCTTCCTGGGTACTCAAGAGCATGGTCCTGTGCAGACCAGGGCCTGCAGGCAGGGACTCCACATCCTACCCTAATTACTTGTGCAGACACCAGAGGAGACAAGCTACCTTCCTTCCCTGGTTTCTTGGATCCTTTGCTTACTCACGTCTTTCCACTGGCCATGCCTCCTGCTTCCCCTTCCCTAGCAGTACTGCCCTCTCACTCCTCTCCCCTTTCCCACTCATATCCTGGAACCCACCACGCATTTATTTTCTCTACTTTATAAAACACTGCTGGGGGTGAGGGGCTCTTCCTCAGTGGAGCCCAGGAAAGTGGAGTCCCTCTCACAACAAAAATTGCTTCCTGAAGCATAATAAGCAAAGGGAAAAGATTGGAAGGAGATATGTTATCGGGGTGTTCTCCAGGGGAAGGGGGTGGGGTTGGAGATGATTGATATGTTTCTTTTGTATAATTTTCTTCAGTTTTTACATTTTCTATGATGAGCATATTACTTTTACAATGAGGAAAAAACAGTACAGATTCAGAGGAGAGGTTAAAGTACAGCTATTCTTATCAGACAGGGCTATGCTTGAATCCTGTCTCCTTGGGAAGGAAAATCATTTAATCTTTCTTAACCTCAGTCTGCACATCTGTGAATGATACCACCTCACAGGGTTGTTGCAATGATTAAATATAAAGTGCTAGGTACGTGGTAAACATTCAAAAACTGGCAACCATTATTGACACTAATAAGAGTTAAAATTACCAACGACCACGACTTGCCCCCCAAGTTTCTCTGCCTCTTGGTACCCAGACATAGGGAAGTCTCAACTCTTATAGAACTGGGCTATCCTTTCCTTCCAAACCCCACTTCTTTTTTCTTTTGTACGCCATGGGGTGGAGGGCGGAGAGCCCGCTAAGTCAGTAACCTCTTGTGTCATTAGCTGAGTTGACTGAACGAGAATACAAAGACTTTGGAGTAGTCTTTCTCCATATGTAGAGGCTAAAAATAAATAAATAAACATTAATTTTATATACATATGATCACTGCACTCTCCCAGTGAGCCAGGAGGCAGGTCCTGTGCCAGGCGCTTTCGTACCGAGTCACCTTAACAGCAACCCACTTTGGCTTTAGGCACTGGGAGTATCCAGGTTTCCGTGTGGGCGCTGACAAACCGCAGACACTTCCTTCCCTCGCCAGCAGGGATCTCTCGCGGTCACTTCACCCAGGCCCCTCCAGAGCGAGAAGGCTTTGGGGGCCGGGCCACCCCCACCCCTCTGCCCCTGAGAACCACATTCACTCGGCTTTTTGCTGCTCGTCATCATTACTAAGCTAACCAATATGAACCGATTATCCCAGCCTGCGCTGTACAGGGCGCTTAGACGATTGTTGAAGGATCGTGAGGATCAGCCGGTCCACCTACCGAGGCGGCGGCAGTGGGATAGGTAATGGGGTGGGAGCCGAAAGCCAGGTGAAAAGGGTCTCCGCAGCTTCTCTAGGCGACGGTTTCCAGCATCTCACTGGGTTGTGTGTGTGTGTGGGAAGTTCCTCTTCTCGTCTAACCTCCAACATCCCTGTTGCAGAGCCCTGCCGAGCTCCCAGTCCAACCTAGACTGCCTGGCTGATCGGCGCTCAGACGCCCCCGCAAGTTGGGGAGCATTTTTCCTAGGGCTTCCAAATCAGGCGGGCGCCTTCCACCACCCACCACCCACGTCTCAGCAGGCACCCCTTTTTGCTCCCAGGTCTTCGCACCCTCTTCCATTCCTTATTCGCTGTCCAGGGCGTCCTCGGGCGCCCCTTGCCCCAGACCCAGCTGAGTGCCTATCCCCCAGGCCCTCTAACTTACGGTGCAGCAGTCCATGCTGGTGTTGGGGGTCCTTGCCTGGGGCGGAGGGCGGGGGTGGGGATGATGCTGGGTGGGGGCTCTGCGGCCGCCAGCCGACCCGTGCCAAACCAGCAGCTCGCCTCTCGGGTCCGGTCTCCCGCGCTCGGCTCCGCTCTCGAATGTAACCTGAGCACCGCGGCCGGGAAGCCAATCAGAAGAAGCCTTCGGCAGGGTGGGCGGGGAGCAGTGGAGGGAGGACCACGCCCTCTCTCGCCTCCTGCCCCAACCCCTCCGCCTACACTCTTGTATCCATTCCCCCTACACACTCCATCTTCCCAACTCAATCCCCTTGCTTGCTACGTGGCAGACTGCCAGGCAGATGTACGCTGGAGTAGGCAGACGGAGGCCCCCGACATCCCTGGCACAAATACACTCACATCTGGGCACAGCACCCTCTCCCGCTCATGAATAGAAAACCACGCACCCCTCACCCACCTCTCCATATTTCCACAAGCTAGCTAGAGTCCCAAATATGGCTCCCTCTAACTTTCCTCCCCCTCAGTCCGCAAAGAACGGCTCCTGAAGACGTGCGGTAAAAAAAAAAAAAAAAAAAAGTCCCATCATCACTCCTGCTATAGAACGGAGAAAGCTGTTAGTACACAAGCTAGTGATGGGCACGCATGAACACAAAAACTCACACGCCCCTCATGTCCATATATGACACGGCCAGGCTCACTAAAACGTGTCTTTCCAACATGCAGATACTGCAGACACAACCTGCAAAAATAACTGCATAGACCTTGTACGCACACCCTGTGCAGTTACGTAGACACCCGGTTATAGGAGTGCATGAACACACACACACAGGCAATCACCCTGCTCAGACTGTCTGCATTACATCTTTATTATCTATCTATGGATCCATCATCTATTATCTATCTGTATGCCCTGCACCAAACCAACAAACCCACTTTGTGTGTGTTTATAGTATGTGTACAGATTTGGAAGAAACACCTCCCCACCACTGCTCGTCACACCACACTCTCCCTAACATCTTAATCTGCCTCAGAATAAGGCAAAAACTGGCCACCCTCACTCTTGCTCCTGGGAAGAAGAAAAATATGCTAAACCCAAGTATAAGGAATTAGAAGTGATACGCTCTTTGGGTCTATGATGAGGAAGGATGTGTGCTTGGTGGGAGGCTGGGAAGGGGAGATATGGCAGGAGCATGTGGGAGGGACAGCCTGCCTCTTTTGTGGTCACCAACTTCCCCTGACCTGTCAGGGTAATGGAGCTGGCAATGTGGCATGTTATATGGGTAGGATGGGCCTTCTCTGAGAAAACTAGAAGCAATCTTTCTCAGCGAAGACCCCAGAGGAGGGAAGGAGGAAAGGATGGCTGCTTCTCAGAGCAAAGGAGAGGAAAATGCCCAGTGGCTCTGGGTGGGACAGGGGACCCTGAGACCGCGCTACAAGGAATTCTCAGCCACTGGCCAGTCGTGGCATGGCTGTTACATGCTTCCTTCCCACCTGCACATTTGGCCAACAGGCTTTTCTGGCCAAAGGGAAAATAAGTGGGAGGGAAATTCCAGTGTCCACTCAGGATAGGGAAGTCTGAGCCAGCTGAGGCCCTGAGCTGAGCTGGATGCTGGCTGGGATTCCAGGGCTTGGGATGTAGGGGTGTCTCTCCCAGCATGTTTGGGACCCACCCACCCTTGTAACTAAAAATCTGTTCCCCAAGCTGTCTCTGGCACATCCTCCAGCTCCCCACCTCCACCGAATGGCCGGATGTCCTGGCAACTCAGGCTCTTGCATGCATAATGGGCACATCTGGGGCCTCAGGCTGTGCCCATTCCTGCTGGACTTCAACTCTAGAATCCAGAGGGGAGAGAAAAGGAGGAAACTGGTGGGGGGACATAGTGGATACCAGGCCTAGACTCTGTGCTTTTCTCTTCCCAAATTAGAGCTGAGGAATTCAGGATTTGGTGAGTTTGCAGTAAAGTCTCCCAAGTTGCTAGGCAACATCCCTCTGCAGGCTGCGCTGCCTCTGGGCCCTTCTTCCTGCTGGTCAGAGCTGCAAGGGGGGGTATCTTTACACTCCCCCCAAACTCCCACACAGGCAGCACAGCCCTTGCCTCTTCCTGAAAGACACCTTTGTGTGGGGTGAGGGTGTCTCTGAACACTGGCAGGCCCATGGTAGAACAGATAACGGCAACTGTCAATTTCATCTGCAAAACAACCGTTTCAGCAACAGCCCACTTGAGGCGCCGAGGCAGAACTGGCCACAATGCTCACCCTGGGGGATGGGCTGGCTCTGAGGTGAGGAAAAGACAGAGAGGAAAGCCGAGATTGGAATGAGAAGACAGATTCACACACTCAAACACCAGAGGCAGGAGCAGCAACACATATGGCCTCATATAAATGACACATACACATAGACCCAAAGACGCAGACACACACACTGCCCACACAGCCACAGAGCCACACACCCTGAGCAGGTTGTCATACACTGACATCCAAAGACATGCTCAGAGGAGGTCCTTTAACCACCATGGGGCCAAGGCACACACTAACCCTGGTGAGAGGCTCCTCTTCTGCCCCTCCAGGTGGCTGGAGTTTGTCTGCAAGGTGTACTGGTGGGACTCTGAGCCTGTGATTCTCAAATAGAGGAGCTAGGAAAAGGGACAGGTGCAGTACGGGATGCCCGAGTCTGGCTCTGCAGGGCTCTGATCCTTGGCAGAATTATGCCAGGTGATATTTCCCATAGCAGCTTGCCTGGTCTAGGGCCTGGGTGCCACTAGTCAACTTTTGGAGTATTACCTACTAACCAGCTGGGCTTGGACCCTGTAGTTGTCCTCCTTGAGTCTCCTGTACAGTCGCCAGCCCCCATCGCTACTGAAGGGGAAGGGCTGCGGGCCTGGAAAGGAGATGAGCTCCAGAAGGGAAGGGCTAGGGCGTGTCAGTGCCGTGGGCTGGTGTCAGCAGGGAGCACAGAGGTAGAGGGTGAAGAATAAAAACCAAGGCAGGCAGAAGAGGAGATGGTTAGCAAAAGAGAAGCTAAAAGATGGATTAATGGGAAGCTTCTGTGGTCCAATACAGATCCTTCTTGGGACAGATGGAGAGGGATTTGGAAAGGGTTGGTCCTAGTAAGCAGGGAGAAAAGCCAAGACATGTGACAATCTATTTGCCAATACTTGTGGCTTCCCCTCCTCGGAGTGGGCACTTTCTGAACATAACATCCCAGCTCAAGCCCACAGAGGGACTCCATCATAAGAAGGGGGCTGGATAATAGGAGGCCTGTGTCTTTGGTGGAGCTGATCTGGGGGCTTCTTAGGTCAGGATTTTACCCATTTGCGTGGAGGGGGTGGAGGTAGCAGGAAATTCAGTTTTCGCTGCAAATATTTCAGCTTTTGCTGTCGTCGTATTTTTAGCAACCTGGTTGGCAGAGGAGGAGCCCGGGTACATTTTTAAAGGGGCCTCTGCCAGACTGGAGGCCTCTTCCCACCATCACCCCACATGTCATAAAGGAGAGGAGGAAAAAGCATGCGGCTCAAGGGGTGCATTCAAATGTGAAAATCAGGTTTGCTGGGCATTAGGTGACCATTAAGCCATTTTCATCAATAGTCGTTAGTCGTCATCAGCAACATTGTCATTTTTAGCATCGTTATCAAGAAAAGTAAATATTTCTTGAGCTTCTGCTGTGTGCGTTCTGCTAGGGACACAACGTAGATTAACAGTTTGATATAGTGTACTTGGTAAGATGGGGAAAGAGTCAACACTATTGTGTGAGTACTAGGCTAACTCCGAATAGTGCTTTTCACAAAGTGCTTCTCATCCGTTATTTAATGTGATGCTCTTGAGAACTGTGTGAGGAGATATTGGTATTTTTAAACCCCTTTTCTGAGGAGGCAACTGAGGCCTAGAGAGGGTAAGTGGCTTGTTACTTGTCTGGCGTTGGATCTCTAATGACATGCAGACCTAGTGCTAAAACACAGGAGCTTTGACTTAGAATTCTGTGTTTCTTTCCCCTCTAATGTGCTCCTAGCACTTGTACGGGACTCATTGTAATGGGTTACGTGCGAAACAAATCATACATAGTCTCCTTTCTCTTGGATCTTATAGTCTAATGAAAAAAGTATGTGTGTGTATAAAATAAAGTAATAAATGGTAGATGCCAAATGAATGATGCAGGCAGTAAATGCTATGGGAGTTGAGGTATGAGAGAAATGATTTGAGAATTTTGGTGATCAAGGAAGGCTCCCTGGATGGGGTGGTTTGAAGCAAGAATAGGGCTCAGAGAAGTGAAGGGGGCCAGGAGTGGGCAGGACATTTAAGGCAGGGGCAGATGTTGTGAGCCATGAACTATATTTAGTGTCACTGTGAGCTCATACTACCCCAGTCCAGAAGGGCCCTGAGGGCAGCAGTCCTAATGTCCTTCCTCATACACAGGGTTTCATGCCCGAAGCTCTGTGCCCTGCATTCATCTTTGGTGACATATCAAAGCCCATGAGGAACTCCAGGTCCACGCCAATTGGTGCTCACTCCTGCTCGGCAGCCCTGCTGTTCCTCAGAGCTCTAGCACACTCCTGCCCCTTGCTGCTGTGATGTGCCAGGCGTCTGCTTCCTCCACTTCCACCCCTTTTGTTCTGGGTCTCCGTGAAGTTCAAAGTCCTTGATGTGGCTCCTTGTTCCTATATTGCTGCAAACATCTACTCGTTCCACACCTCTCCACTGCCCTTTCCCCGGTTTCCTTCCCCACCTTTTCTAATGAGTAAAAGCTAGTGACACTAAGCAGTGTGTGCACCTGCCCGGCCCTCACATCCTGCCTGCAAACATTACACCAACACAGTCTTTTGATAACAAGGCAATGACCATTTTATTAACATTTGAATAACAAACTCTAAAACAAACCTAATAGTAACCACCTCAGTTTTGTTTTAATTGATTTTTACAAAAAACACTTATACGAAATGTAATTTTTACCTTATTCCTTAGTCCATTTAAGGACATATTCTCCTTTTGTGGTTCAGCTGGAGGTCAGATAATTCCAGGCTCAACCGGCAATGCATGTCTGGTGATCCAAGTGAAGTTCAGGCCATTCTCCTCGTCTCTGTCTATCTCAAGGCAGAAGGTGGGGGAAGCTCTTATCCAGGAGATAAAATCTCCCTTTTAAAATCACCCAGACTGAATGTCTTGTAGTGTGCGTGTATGTGGCTGGTATCACACTTCTCACACTTCATGCTGACACTCTCTCTCTGATCTGAGGGCTTGGAGAGGTCCACTGGCCACGACTGTGCCATTCATTTGGCATCCAGCATTTATTGCTCTATATTAATACTTTTTTAAAAAAAACATCTTTTTCATTTTGGAAAAACTTAAACATATGCACAAGTAAATAAAGTAGTATATGATGAACTTCACTGTACTCAGCAATAATTCTCAACTCATTACCAAACTTATTTATATTCCTTATGATTCCCCCATTATCATTTCATTTACAGATATCTAAGTATATATGTCTGAAATATTAAGATTCTTTAATACTTATTTTTAAAGCATATGCTCATTAGACTGTAAGTTCCATGGGGAAAGACTCTGGAGAGCCAGAGAGCATGGTGATGTTTTCCTGAAAATTGCTGAGAGTAGATCTTAAGTGTGCTCACCACACACACACCCCCCCACAAAATGGTAACTGTGTGTGGTGATGAATGTGTTCATTAATTTAATTGTGATAATCATTTCACAGTGTATGCATATATCAAATCATCACATTGTACACCTTGAAAATATACAATTTTTATTTGTCAATCATACCTCAATACAGCTTGAAAAGTATGAAATGTAAAAAAAATAAGGAAAGTTATCAGAGCTGTTTCTTTCTTTTCTTTCTTTTTTTTTTTTTGAGACAGAGTCTCACTCTGTTGCCTGGGCTAGAGTGCTGTGGCATCAGCCTAGCTCAAAGCAACCTCAAACTCCTGGGCTCAAACAATCCTTCTGCCTCAGCCTCCCAAGTAGCTGGGACTACAGGTACATGCCACCATGCCCAGGTAATTTTTCTATTTTCAGTAGAGACAGGGTCTCGCTCTTGCTCAGGCTGGTCTTGAACTCCTGACCTCAAGCCATCTTGCTGCCTTGGCCTCCCAGAGTGCTAGGATTACAGGAGTGAGCCACCACACCTGGCCCAGAGCTGTTTTCTTTACCACTGTAGCCTTAGCACAATGTCTGGGACATAGTGGATACTCAATAAATATTTTTTTAATGATTGATTGAACAAGGGGGAGGATGAATGAATACATGTCAAGAGGAAGCGAGGCATAGGGAAAGTGCATCCTGCTGTGGCCAGGCATGACCTCATTTGCAGCAGGCCTCTGTTAGAGGGCCAGGTGTGTGAGGGCCAGGTGTGTCTTCAGCAAGAACTTAGAATGTAGGCCTTAAACAGAGAGGCATCTCCTCATTTCTCTGCCATTTAGCCTCAGAGCTTCCATTTTGAGGAGCTGAGACACAGAGGCGTGTTCCTCCGAAGTCCATGCCGAGGTGGCCTCTTTCCTGGGAGCACCTTGGGAGATGGACCATGACAAGGCCTGAAAGCCAGGAAGGAGCCACGTCTGTCCTCATTTATCTAGTTTAATGTTACTCTGTGTCCAGTTCCATTTGAATGTTTCCTTCCTTTAGCTTGGTTAAGCATTTCCACTGTGTCTTTGCTGTGCAAGGGGACATTCCAGGAAGAGTTATGTGCTCAGCCTCAGGCCAGAGAGGCCAAGGTGGGGCCGGCAGCTTGGTGGCAGCAATCCTTACTGAGGCATTGCAAGAAGAAGCCGGCTCTCAGGTTTTGTGGTCTTGGTGCCTTGTTCCACTCGGACATTCTCTTTCTAGTGCTAATCTTGGAGGGTTTTATTTTTACTTAGAAAGTTAGGACATATCTTTCATTGAGTTGTCTCACATGGTTGATCCCAAGTCCCTTGAATAAGTTCATATGCTAATTATTTCCACCTACCAGCCCTGTTGGGTGGATGAAGACCAGCCTGCCACTACTGTTTACAAGGAATTAAGGCCTAATATCTATTTACTTTCCTTAAGCCAATCCAGATCAGCCATCTGGCTAAAGGTGGTGTTACCAATAATCATCTTCTACTGAATTTTCATATGAACTTCTCATAGGAAGTGTTGATACATTCTGAAATTTTAGACTTCAGAAGAAAGGAGGCATTGACAGAATTGTCCTAGTGGACTGCATCCACCATGGCCAAGATATAGGTGAACATATATTAGAAGTCAGCCATTGCAGGGCCTGGATGGCAGGTTATCTGCAAGAAAGAGCTTCCTTAAGGACATCACTCAACATAAAGGATATGTCACACACCCTGGGATTGTATCATGACACAGGCATTTGGTCATTTGGGCAAATGTCTTTCCCTATGTAAAAATGACAGTAATTTTATCCAGGTAAACTCTGGCTCTAACCTTGGGAAGTGATGTTTGTTTTGATTTTTTTTTTTTTTTGGTCAGACTGAAACACTAAAAAGTAAAGGATTATTAACTATAAGCTTTTGTTATTCTGTAGTTTACATGGAACATTAAACTTTAAAACAGTGTGTATTGGCCCAGCGCGGTGGCTCACGCCTGTAATCCTAGCACTCTGGGAGGCTGAGGTGGGAGGATTGCTTGAGCTCAGGAGTTTGAGACCAGCCTGAGCAAGAGTGAGATCCTGTCTCTACTATAAATAGAAAGAAATTAGCCAAACAACTAAAAAATAGAAAAAAATTAGCCAGGCACTGTAGCACGTGCCTGTAG
>CAUYRT010034165.1:0-16861 GCA_963574885.1 Lepilemur ruficaudatus | reverse complement strand
AAAAAAAAAAAAGTCCCAAAACTTTTATTTTTTTAACTTAACAATATAGAGAATTTTTAAGTTTTCAGTATTTTGTTTTTTAAATTTTAATAACACAATTTTCCTTCTTGCTTGGAAGGAAGACTTGGCATCTTTCTGTGGACTCTGATGGCGGGCCTTGATTTCTCTGCCATGCCTTTGTACATATAAGTAAGAGCAGGCAAAGGGTTGAGGAAGGATAGCTCAAACAGTCCCTGGCAAATGTAGATAGTCAATAAATGTTTGCTAATTGAATTAAAGAATGTATGATGAATTTCATTTTTAATTTAAATGCAATTATTTCATCCTTTTAGCAAGTTATGAGGGACTGCAATTTCCTGAGGGTGGGGTCACTGCTAAGAAATGATTGTAATTATATTATTGCCTGCACTGGCTCCACTACTGAATGTGCAACGATAAAGGAGTTCAATAGCTCTTTTGTGCTTCTCTTCATCTCCAAATCTTACTCAGCTAACAATCTAATGGTAGGAAAGCAGGCGAAGGCCATAAGGAGAGTTCAGAATAGAAAAATATACAGATGAATAGTTAACATGAAGAGTACTTAATCTCACTTATATTCAAAGAAATGTCAAACATTATCAACACCTAACTGTGAAATTATTGTACATGTGTGCTACAATTTTGGTGGGTATACTCTTCCTCAGTGATAATAATGGTTATTTCCCCAACAGACTTGACTCTTTTCTGTTATTAATATAATAGGAAAAAGGGTTTTATGTTGATCTTCACTTTCTTGATTATACGTGAGGTTGGTTGCCTTTCCATAGTCTCATTGTAGATCTGTAGGGTGTGAATTGTTTATACATAATATTCATTTTTATAGGATTGTTTGCTTTTTCTTATCAATATATAAAAATTAAGGTCATTAATCCTTGGTCATTTGTTTTGCAAGTATTTTCACCAAATATTTCATTTATCTTTTAACTTGATTTACGATGTTGTACAAAACTTAGTGTTTTTATTGCCAGGTTTGTCAATCTTTTCTTTATTGGCTTCTGGGTCTTATTTTTAAAATTGGAATATATTTCCTATTGAGATTTTTCCCCGTTGCAATACTAAAAGAATATTCTTCTTTAAATATCATCTGTGTGTTTTTTTTATTTTTGTTTTTGTTTGTTTGTTTGTTTTTTACATGTACCTTGTAGCTCTGGATTCTGGCTGGAATTCACTTTTGAATAAGGGGTGAGTTCAGGATCTCCAGGCACTAGTCCTCTCAATGCTGTAGATGCACTGGGGAAAGTGCCACAGTTGGTTAATCCCATCTGCCAGGGATGTTGGATGGGAGGGTGGTGGAATTGATTCATTACTAAATACACGCTGAGTCCGTCCCACTGTACCAGGTACTAGTGTAAGCAATGGGAATACAGAGCTGAAGAAAACAAGCAATGGTCTTCCATAGAGCTTTCATTTAGGTTGCAAGAGAAGCAAACACAGAGACAAACAAGAGAATTTCAAGTAGTTTCGAGTACAATGAAGAACTAATAAAATATGATCATGCAATAAAATAAAATTTCTGTAGACTGGGTGGTTAAGGAAGACTCCTTTGAAGAGGTGATATTTAAGCTGAAACCTGAATGCTGAGCAGAAGCTAGGCTTAAAGAGTCTGTGGGAATAGAATTTCAGAGAGTAAAAAGCAAGTACGAAAATCCTAAGGAGATCCTGGTTTGCCCTATTTGAAGTCAGAATGAAGGCACTGGGAGGAGGACAGAGATGGAAGTGGTCAGAGAGGTATGCAGGGTCCAAAGAGTGCATGGCCTCGTGGAGCACTGCAAATAGTTGGGGTTTATTTCAAGTGATGGAGAGATGTTGGAGGATTTTTAACAAGGGTTGGGACGAGAGTTGGTGTGATTTACAATTTACATTCCTGTGCTCGCCATCCCTGAAGCTGCCACTAGAGGGAGGCAGGAGGCGATGGGGCAGTCACATGCAAGCTTCCCAGTCAACGTCCTTCCCTTTGGGAAATCTGTTCCATTCAGGCCATTACCTGCTTACAGAGGGAGAAATGTCCAGAATGAAAACAGATTGTGCCTGATTAAGGAAAGGGCAGGAACTTTATCTAATTAAAAAAGGGGGAGGGGAGTCATACGTGGATTTCTATAGATAAATTTCTGAGATCGTTTCCAGTAACAACTGAAGAATTGTGAAAGAAAGACATGTCCTCAGGACTGAACAACTGGCTGGATACTGGGTGGCCATGCAAACCTCTTCGAGTGGCAAGGAGTCTTGCAAGTTCTCCAAGAGCTATTGGCCCACAGCCCAGTACATTGGTGTTTTATCTGTTCTCTCAAGGCAATGAAATCAAAGAGGCTGATCTTCCCCAGCCACCTGAGGAGCGACTGGCATCTGTGGGCCAGGATGGCCATGTACCAGATTAGAGGAACCCCGCCTGACAGGCAGGCTGGATGCCCTGGGAAAGATGTTTATCAGGGAAAGATGTTTCCCCTAATAAAACAAAACTGGAAGGCAAATCTTTGCCAGCCACATTCTTGGTGAACAAAGCATAAGTAAAACAGAAGAGAGTGAAGAAAATTACAAATATCAGATATCAGGCTCCACTTCTCATAGTTAAGATAGCGTCCAGTGAACATGAATTTTGGAGGGCTCTCTCTTCTGGCCGTGCTGGGATGGGCATTACCAGTGTTTACCTTTGTGACTTTGTTTGCCACAGGTGGCATTTAGCATGCTGCTTAAAAGTGGAGGTATAAGAATAACACAAGTAAGTTCAAATTATGGTTCAGCCACTTACTAACTCTGTGACCTTGGGCAAATGATTTAACCTGAATCTTACATTTCTCGTGTAAGACTCATGGGATGATAGTTATGGAAGGATTAATTGAGTTAACACATGTACTATTTGACACAGTGCCTGTACATGCAAACACTGTCAAATGGGAGTTGCTTATCCTGTGTTTAATGCTCCCTTTTCGATTGACAGAGTCTTTCCTTATATATGTTCAAGTACTCTCTTTGATGTCATTTGTTTCCATTGTTTGATTCTAAGTGAGCAATGATACTCCAGATATGGGAGTGGGAGTGTCACTTTCTGTTGAGCACAGACTGACCACACCAACCTGGGGAGCCATTATTCCCTCCTCCTTGAGTCACCATCTTGTCTCCAAAGCAGGAACCTCCTGACCACCACCACTTCCCCAAACCCCACAACCTGGATCTTGAGTAATTGTTCAATTTCACTGTAACCTTAAGCAGAGTCCTATAAATAGCTGAGATGTATGGCTCAAATCCCCTTATAGGAAACACATTGGAAAGAAAAATGTGCAGTCAAACCAGCTTCCAATAGATGATGAGCTTATTTTTAACACTAGGGAAACTGATTCGTGGAAATCCATGCAGAGCACATTTATTGGGATTGTGCCTTAGATTTAACATAGCAGGGGTTGAAGCAAAGGAGCTCGTATGAAGATCTCACTGGAAAAAGAGAACTGCCTTCAAAATTTTAGGCTCAGAAGAATATCTTCCTCTCAAGGGGATGTTATCTAAGATCTGGGTCACTGATCATGTTGATTACTGAAGCTTGACATGTTGTGGAATTCTAAGACAACACTGTTGTCATTTATGTGGTGAATAAAAGGGATGCCAAAATTTTTAAGTGTCTTAGAAAATACATAGCTATAACAAGGCAAAATTAATATCATCAGTGCTGGGAGAGAGGTGGTAACTCACTCACACCTTGAACTGGAAAAGTCAATAGCAACTGCAAGTTTATTTTTAAATAAAGAAAAAAAATTAGTATTTTTTTTGTTAAACATCGCTAGCAATGTTTATGCCAAACACCAAACATAAGTATGTATATAGCCTATATATTTCTGATATACCAAGAGGAGTTTGTATTTAAAGTACTTTTGTCAATATTTCAGCCATTTCTTGGAATATTAAAACATATTTTACATTTGCAAGTAGAACCTTCAAAATTAATAAATAGTGTGTACTAGTATTGTGAGGTAATTATCATCAGACTTGAAAATACCCTCAGTACACTGCCCTGCCTCTCCTGTAAAGGACTGTAGGAACAGGAGGCAATGGCAAGAGAATGCACTTATATCAGAAACAAATAGGACAGCTATAATAGTCAGGGTTTTCCAGAGAAACAGAACCAATTATATATATTATATTATATATTGGTTAAATCAACTATTACATACATACACACACATAAAATAAGGAATTGGCAGATTAATAAATCCAATCTGCTGGGTGGACTGGCAGCTTGGAGACCCAGGGAGAGATGATGCCCCCATTCAAAGACTATCACACAGTGCAGATTAAGTCCAAAGGCAGTCTGCTGGAAAATTCTCTCTTAATTGAAGATGAGTCTGTGTATTTGTTATAGTCAAGCCTTCAACTGATTGGATGAGACTGATTCAAATTATGGAGGGCAACTACTTTACTCAAAGTCCTCTGATTTACATCTTAATCTCATCCAAAACACCCCCACAGAAGAATCCAGGATAAGGTTTGACCAAATATCTGGGCACCCCATGGCCCAGCCAAGCTAACACATAATATTAACCATCACAACAACCTGCTTCTTGGGTGAGAACATTTTCAGCCTAATCTCCTTTGTAGACTCCATATACTCTTCCATTCAGCACTGATGCTGGGATGAGCAATGCATCTGGATAAAGTGATGAATTCACCAAAGAAAGACACATTTGTCTCTACTAAACTTAGGGATGTTGCTAAAGAGAAGAAATAGAGCCACTGTCCTTTAGTCTGCAGCAAACCTGCTTGTGTCCACTTACTCTAAAGTATGCAAATTATTTGACATCTTGGAATGTGTTTCTTCAACTATAAAAGGAATGTAAGAATGCAGTACCTATTTTTCTGGGCTGTTGGTGAGATCAATTTGGAATCCTCATACATCTAGAAGGGCATTTTAGAAGGACAATCAACAATGAATCATGAGAAGTAGGTTGGTAATGATAGCATGTGGTCCAACAATTGCAGACATCAGTTCCCTTTACAAACTGTGGGCCCTCAGATAATTGTGGAGGGAATTCTTGATGGTGGGAATAGCTTTAGCAAAAGCATAGGTGTGGGGAAGCAGAGAAGGCTCAGTTTAGGAATCTTAGGACAGTGTCTCTAACATGGACTGGGCCAGAGACTCCACCAAACACAGAAAGAGAATATTACAATTTCTAGTAGTGCAGTTGGCCCTCCACATCTGTGGGCTCTGCACTGTGGAGTCAACCAACTGCAGATCAAAAATATTCGAGAAAAAAAATTGGGATGGCTGTGTATGTATTGAACAGGGGTAGACTTTTTTCCCTGTCATTATTCCCTAAATATTATAGTATAATAACTATTTATATACCATTTACCTTGTATTTGGTATTATAAGTAATCTAGAGATGATTTAAAATACATGAAAGCATGTGTGTAGGTTGTATGCAAATAAGAGACTTGAGCATCCCTTATTTTGGTATCTGAAAAGTGTCCTGGCACCAATCCCTCATGGATACTAAGGAATGACTATATTTAATCTTTTTAATTTTGAAATGAATTTAGACTTTCAGAAGTGTGCAAAAAATAGCACAAAGAGTTCCTATAGTACCCTTCACCCAACTTTAGTGTTACTGCCTTAGATAATCATGATTCAGTTCATCCTCACCATTTATTCTATTCAGCCTTCAATGGATTAGATGATCCCCCATTGAGAAGGGCCACCTGCTTTACTCAGTCTACCAATTCAAATCCTAGTCTCTTCCAAAACACCCTCACAGACACACCCAGAAAGAATGTTTAACCAGGTATCCAAGCATCCCACGGCCCAGTCAAGTGACATATAGAATTAACCATCACAAGTCCACCCCTTATCAACTTGGCACTCATATATGTTAAACCACTGTTTATTCTTAAACCACTGTTACTCTCCAAATAAAGAAAACAAAAAGGTCAAAATTCTACCAAACAATAAACAATTATTCTGTGTACAACCAGAAATGCACTAACTCCTTCCCCAGAAGAGGAGGTAAAGTCCTTGAGTGGTCTTTACTCTTGATGGTCCCTAACTTAAGTACTATGATGTGATGTTAACAGTACTTAAATATCCTGATATAAAGTCAGTATATGTTATATTACATGATAAAGAGATAAGAGGCAGGAAAAAATGAAGATATTTGCTTAATACACATATACACACAGAAAGAGAAATAATAATAACAAAATAGGGGGGAAATGCTCATGAAAATTACAGTCTTCACTTCTGTAACTGGTCACATGGCTGAGACTGGTACTGATAGCTACCTTCTTTCATTACCCATTCTGTAGTCCCCTTACCTTCAGCAAGCACCTCGGCTGGTTGAGGTTCTTTACCTGTGGCCCAAACTTTCATTCCTGAAGCATCTGGGCTATTAGTAGTCCTGCGTGGATTGGGTTACTGTAATTTTTCATGGACCTTAATCACAGAGCATGGTGATATTAAGAGACACCCTGAGGGATCCTCTACATTCCAGGTATACTTTTCCTTACCTCCATTGTGGGCCAACAGTCCAATTCCCCCTTGGAAGTCAGCATCAGTCACCCCAGGCAGTACAGTAAGTCTTTTCTTAGCCTATTGACTCAGAGGCATGAGAAGCCCAGTGTGGCCAGGTGGCAGACTTCGCTTCCAGTTCAAGGAAATTATTGTTGTGTCTCCTGGTGGCAGCATTCCTCCCTTTGGAACTGAGACCTCTGGGCCAGCAGAACACAGGTTGCAGGAACAGGAAGGAAATATTTCACTACTGAGTCACTAGGGGTAATGGTGAGTGGTGCCACTCTCATTTCCACCCTTGATTCTTGGACCTGTGAATCCTGCTATTGGAGAAACAACACCATGTAAATATTTGATAGTGATTCAGAGCATATACAGCCTTCTGGGGAAACTTGCCCCAGCTCTGCAAGGTATGGCCACCCAACTAGCCCTGTAACTGAGTCACCAAAAGGCGATTTCACCAATCTATCAGTGCATCTGCTTTATGATGGTGGGGAACATGGCAAGAACAGTGAATTCCATAAGCATGGGTCCATGGCCACATTTTTGCTGTGAAATGAGTTCCTTGATCAGAAGAAATGCTGTGTGGAATGGCATGATGGTGGAGAAGGCATTCTGTAAGTACACAGATGGAAATTTGGCCACAGCATTGCATGCAGAGAAGGCAAATTCATGTCCAAGGTAAATATGTATTCCAGTAAGGAAAAACTACTGTTCCTTCCATGGTCACAGTGGTCCAGTGTAATCAACTTGCCACCAGGTAACTGGCTGGTCACCCCTAGGAATGGTGCCATACTGGGGACACAGTGTCGGTCTCTGCTGCTGGTAGATTGGGCTCTCAGCAGTGGCCATAGTCAGGTTGGCCTTAATGGGTGGAAGTTTGTGTTAGTGAACCTATGCATAACCTCCATCCCTTACACCATGGCGATTGCATGTGAGCCTACTGAGTCATGGCAGTGTTGTCTGGGGAAAAAGGCTGACTGATATTCTCAGAGTGGGTCACCCTTTAGCTGTCCACATTCAGTGGGGTCTACATGTTAGGCAGAACCATCTGCAAACCAGGTCCAAGTCTTTTCTTCTCTGACAATTGACTATAGGGGCCTCCCAATGAGGCCATAGATGCAGGCTGAGAGAGAGAAGATGGTACAGTGGGAGCTGCGACCATTGGCATTTGGGCCAATTCTTTATGTGACACTTACTTGTGCCTGTAGGGTCGGCCCGGGCCGAAGCATGTATATACCCCTCCCATGTGATGATGGAGTGCTGCTACACATGCCTCCATGTGGCATGGCCACATAACACCCAGTACAGGTCCCCTGGTAACTTGGTGGCCCATGGTTAAGTGCTCAGTCTCTACTAAGACCCAGTAGTAGGCTGTGAGCAATTTCTCAAAATGATGATAGTTATTCACAGGACGGCAGAGCTTATCCCCAAATCCTGAGGGTCTGTGCTATGATTCACCTACTGGGGCCTGCCAGAGGCTCCCCAAAGCATCCCATCCCTGTCTGCTGCTGACTCTTCAAGTGCCATTGGATCTGCTGAATCGTATGGTCCAAGTGGCTGAGCAGCTCGCACAGCAGCCTGTACCTGTTGCAGAGGCTTCTCCTGTTTTGGGCCTTACTGAAATTAGCAGCTTTTTGGGTCACTCAGTAAATGAGCTGGAGTAATGCACCCAGATGAGGAATATGTTGCCTCCAAACTCCAAAGACGCCTACTAGGTATTGTGTTTCTTTTCTGGTTGTAGGAGGGGCCAGATGTAACAATTTACTCATCACCTTAGAAGAGATATCTCAGAATATCTTACATTTAGAAATTTCACTGAGGTAGAAGGCCCCTGAATTTTTGTCAAATTTATTTCATACCTTATGACAGGCAAATGTCTTACCAATAAGTCTAGAGTAGTTGATATTTCTTTCCACAAGGTCCAATCAGCAAAATGTCACCAGTATAATGGGCCAGGGTGATGTCTTGCAGAAGGGAAAGGTGGTCAAGGTCCTTATGGACTAAATTATGACATAGGACTGGAAAGTTGGTGAACCCTCATAGTAGTAGAGTAAAGGTGTATTGCTGGCCTTGCCAGCTGAAAACAAACTTATTCTGGTGGTCTTCACTGTTAGGTACAGAGAAAAAGCATTTTCCAGATCAATAGCTGCACACCAGGTATTAGGGGATATGTTAATTTGCTCAAGCAATGAAACCACACCTGGTACAGTGACTGTGATAGGAGTCACCACCTAGTTAAGCTTGGGATAATCCACTGTCATTCTCCAGAATCCAGCTGTCTTCTGCACAGGCCAAATAAGTGAGTTGAATGGCAATGTGACGGGATTCACCATCACTGCGTCTTTCAAGTCCTGAAGACCTCTGGGCCACTCATCTCTGCAATCCTTCCAGGAATGCAGTATTACTTTTGTTTTACTATTTTCCTAGGTAATGGCTGTTCTAGTGGCTTCCATTTAGCCTTTCCTACAATAGTAGCCCTTGCTCCACAGATCAGGGAACTGATGTGAGGGTTCTGCCAGCTGCTGAGTATGACTATTCCCATGATCTTTTCTGGCACAGGGAAAATAACTGCAGAATGGGTTCAAAGGACCCACTAGACCCACCATGAGTCAAACCTGAGCTAAAATTCTATTGATCACCTGTTATCCATAAGACCTTACTCTAATGGGTGAACCACAGTGACATTTTGGGTCTCCTGGAATCAGTGTCGGCTCAGAGCCAGTGTCCAGTAGTCCCTGAAAGATCAGATTATTTTATTTTCCCCAATGCACTCTTATCCTGGTAAAAGGCCATAGGTCACTTTGCAGAAGGCTGGGAGAAAAACAGTATAAATTTTTGGCAATATAGTGGGGTCCTTCCTCCTGGGGTCCTGGGAGGGGCTGTGACTCTCTGCTTTTATGATCCAAGTTAGACTTTTGTTCACTTAACCTGCTTGCACACATTAAGTAAGACTATAGTAGGGTTCCTGTCTGTTTCATTTCTAGGAACACCTGATCAACTGGACGACACCACGGGTCAATGTGTGTCAGTCCACTCTGATTGCTGCTTTGACTCAGCTGTCCATTACAGGAGCCATGGCCACCTGGCCTCTGGGGGTTGAGTGCCACCACTTCACTCCTGATGCCCCAGTATCCAATCACTCCCATTGCATTTAGGTTTCCCAATTCAGCACCTTCAGTTCCCACTGTAAGTCTGTGCTATATAGAAGAGCAATCAGAGAGCTCTGCAAGGATGCCCAGACTCCTCTGCCAAATTTATTCCTCACAGTTCTCACAGCTGTGGTGAAAGGTATGTGTTTGGACTATCCCAGTGTGGGTGAGTGAGTTTTAAATGACAAATTTACTGCAACATTTTATCTCTCTAAGTTTTTGACTCTCTTCTTGTACATTATGTCAAGGCAATTTGGGCATTTCCAACTTGCTGACTGTGGGCCCCTCTTTGGTCCATGTTTCAACCAACCACCCAAACTGTTAGAGCCCTGCCTAACTCCCTGAGCTGCAGTGTTAAATGCAGAATCTCACTTAGATGAGTCTACATCAATAAATTCAGTCTGACCCAAATTTATGTTCCTTCTACCATTATCCCACACCCTTAATATCCATTCTTACACATGTTCCCTGGTTTCCTGTCGATATGAATTAGAAAACTCAAGTAGTTTCTTTTGAGTGCCACACACCTCCTCATGGGTCACACTTTGCACCTCACCTTCAGGGCCTGCTGGGACTGGGGTCTAGTTGTAGGTCTAGGAGAAAAGAGGGGTGGTGGGTGTGGGGTGATCCTGAGGATCAGCATTGTCCTGCACAGCAACTGCCTCAAGGCAGGCCACTCAGCTTCTTCAGGACTTCAGGCTAATCCCCTCAGTCTGCTTAGTCTACCAATTCAAACATTAATGTCACCCAGAAACACCTCACAGACACATCTGGAATAACTTGTGACCAGCTATCTGGGTACCCAGTTGTCCAGTCAAGTTGACCCATAAAATTAACCATTATAATTCCCAATATCTGCCTAGTATCTGATTCACCATGGTGACAGCATATGTTTGTTCAATAGATCTGAACATGCAGGCCATTGTGCATATAAAATATCGATTTATTTCAAGATTAAGTTGTCACTGATACCATATCTTACAGCATGTTGCGTATTTAGAAATGTTTGCTGTATATCAATAAATGCATCTAGACCTAGTTGGTCATGATGTGCAAAGTACAAGATACAATATAAGTGTATTATATCAAAGCCTCTTAGTCCAATTAATGAATCAAAGAAAAAGTTAAAATACAGATTAGAGAGTCATAGAAAGCTCCCTCAAGAAGTAACATTTATGTCCAGTGCTGAGGGATGAATGCTAGATATTTATCGCCCTGTTGTTTGTGATTATGAAAAATTAGAAAGCACGCAGGGTTGTCAGCTACAGTACTACACATCCATTGGGTGGATACTCTTCTGCCAGCATGACGGCTGGAGGGCTCACCACATGTCCAGAGAAGAGCTGCTGGTCCTTCTGCACAACACTTGCAATGGAGAAAATCAGCTACTTTTCACATTTTTCTTCATTCTTTAAAGCATTGTGTCAATTTCCTTCGTGAGTGTGTATCATAGTTGCCACCATAAAAATGAAATCAAAATTAAAGGCAATTGTGGGACTATATCCATAGTACTCACTTATAAGGCAGTTTGGCAATTTGTTACAAGAGGTTTACAAAGTACATACCCTTTGCCTTATAATGATTTTACTTTTAGAGTTTTGTTGTGGGTACACATGGATGTACAGAAAGCTATAAGGATATTCATTCAAGGATAGCTACATTAGAGAAAAATTGGAAACAATGCAACTATCAACTGCAGGGGACAGTGACATCAGTTAAGGTCCATTTACAAAAGGAAATCCTCCGTATCTCTTAAGAATGATGTGTGGAGAACTACCAATGACAACACACTTGGGAAACAAAGCAGATAAAAGCAAAAAGTGAACTGATAAAAGCGGTAGGTAAATGATACTTCCCTGGCAAACAGTAGCAACTGTAAGTACAGTTTTCAGGAACACAGTTGTTTCTCCGAGTTACCTCTGCTATTAAATACTTCAAAGGCAATGGCAAATGACAGGGGAAACCTGGCCGTTTCTGGAAAATGTACCATTATGTACAGTTATTTTCCAAAATAAATTGTTTGATCTTGGATTAGGGTAGAGCTTTTATGAAAGAAAAACACACATGCTTCAGATGTCAGTCCCAATAATAAAGGGAAGCAAAAGTCAATTCCGAGCAGGAACAGGCTTGGGGGCTCCTTTGTTCGCGAATGATTGTCAGGGTCCAAGTCGTGCCACGGAAGTTTGTTCTTAGCAGGCTTTCGGAGACTTTGCACAGCACATTGTCTTCCTCCCGGCCTTCAGGGTGTCCCTAGGAGTCCTGCTGACATCAGCCAACCTGCAAGTCTCTATGTGAAGCTCCAAGGGAGGTAGGAGGGATGGAGGAGGCATGTGGCTGAAATCAGGATGAATAAAACTAGCCCTGGCAGACTGGAGAGGGAAATGGCTCATAGAAGTTCTGATGAAACAGAATGAAAGCAGGAAAACACGATACCGTGGATAATAATTTTTTAGTAACGAAATTTGTAACAGCGATTTAGCTAACACAGGCTGCCATTTATTCATTTGGGAAATATTTGCCACCCTGTTTATTGAATGGAAACATACTTTAGGGGTGTGGCATGGTGTGCATGCCTGTGTCTGTGTGTGTATGTCTGAGAGATTTGAGGGGAGGGTGTCATATAAAGATTGATAAAATACAAAACCTGCTCTCACAGAGCCTATCTATAATACAAGAAGGAGGACCATATTCTGTGTGATAGCTCTGCATGCGTAGAGGAAGGCATGTCTAACTCAGCAGGCGTGGTGTGAGGCTCCAAAGATATAATTTTGTGTGAAGTACCAGACTTTGCATTTGCATGGCAATTAGTAGGCAATCAGTAAATGACACTATTAGTGTTATTATTATTGCCTTTATTAATATAGGAAAAGACAACAGGCAACGTCTTGCACTCACTTCTAATTCATGTAGTATATCAAAGGATTTGCATACTGGACCCATTTTCCTTCTCTGTTAATTTGCTAGGGCTATAACAAAGTACTACTAGCTGAGTGGCTTAAATCATCAGAAAGGTATAGCCCCTTACAGTTCTAGAGGCTAGAAGTCCAAGGTCAAGGTGTTGGCAGGGCCGTGCTCCCTCTGAAGGCTCTAATGAAGAATCCTTCCTTGCCTCTTCCTAGCATCTGGTGGTGTCTGGCAGTCCTTGGCTTGTAGCTGCATCACTCTAGTCCCCACTTCCCTCTTCATGTGGCCTTTTCCCTCTGTGTGTGTCTCTCCTTATAAGGACATTAGTATTCAGATTAAGGGCCCACCCTAATCCAGTAAAATCTCATTTTAGTTTGATTATTAACACATCTACAAAGACTCTCTTTACAAATTAACTTGCGCTCATGGGTACTAAGGCTTAGAACTTGGACATATATTCTCGGGAGACACAATTCAACCTGCTACTCCCACCTTCTTGTAATAGGTCCCTTCTTGGATCTAGGAGGGCCAATATGGCCCAGGCTGGACAGAGTGGGCACGTGACCCAGAACTGGCCACTAGAGATTGGTTCAAATGTGGACATTTATGTCTAAGTCAGACAATGAAACACAAACCTGAGATTTTTGTTGGAACTCATGGGGAGGAAATCCCTCCTTCTGCTGGGCTAAATTGGGAGGACATGAGCCCAGCCCCACCCACTGTCACCACATGGACAGAGTCTGCCCAAGGGTGAGGAAGTGCTGCCTGCAGGGACCAAGTCCTGTTGACAGATCGTGCCATACCTGAATTCGGATGCTTCTGACTTTTCCAATCACATAAACCAATACATTCACTTTTTTTCTTAAGACATTTAGAGTAACCTTTATTTTTCTTTTTACTGCAGGCAAAAGAGTCTTGAATAATACTCTGTCTTCATCCTCTCATTTATATTTTTATTCCTTCATGAAAAAAATATGTTGCACACCATGTACTAGAAAAGACTCTCAAGCAGCTTACAAATTGAGTGTGGAGACAGACAGACAGGTGCTGTGGACCATCTAGGAGCATCAACAAAGTGTAACCTCAGTCAAGTTACAGCCTCTCTGTGCCTGTTTCCTCTCCTAGAAAATGGGAACAATAGTAGTCTTTCTGTTATGGGATTGTTGTAAGGATTAAATGAGTTAATATTTACAAAGTGCTTGGAACAATGCCTGACAGACACGTCATAACAGTTATTTGGTATTATTGAGCAGAAAAGATTCTTCCTTAATTCTTCACAAGGACCCTATAGAATTAGAACTATTACCTGCTTTTGCAAATAAAGAACTCAAAGGTAACTTTGGTGATGTGACTTCCCCAGTTTGCACAGTGAGGAAGAGACAAAACTAGATGGAGAGTATATGGTGATTACAGAAGTCTCAATATCAGCTCTGAGGTCTTTTGGGTATTAAATAATCAATGATGACAAAGGGCTTTACAGGGAATTGGCTCCAAATTGAGAAAGAGGAGGTCAAACTATCACTTTTCACTGACAATATGATCTGATAGCTAGAAAAATCCCAAAGTTTCCACTGAGAGACTCCTGGAATTGATAAATAAATTCAGCAAAGTCTCAGGTTCTTCTAAAGTTATCAAATTTGTCCAGTTTTATTTGTTCAATGCCTAGCATAATATCTGACTTGTAAGTATCCAGTAAATGCTTTTTTAAATGTCAATATTAAGGGGGTGCAAATGTTTTTGTTACATGAAATGCTTTTGTAATACTTGAGTCATGGCTATAAGTGCGCTCATCACCCAAATACTGTTCACAGTACCTGTTAGATAGGTTTTTGCCCACCCCTCGTCCCCCTTTCTCTGCTTGATTTCCAATGACTTTTACTTCCCTCTGTGCACATGTGTGCTCATTGGTTAGTTCCAATTTATTAGCGAGTACATGTAGTGTTTGTTTTTCCATTCTTTAAATATTTTACTTAGAATAATGGTCTCTAGTTCCATACAAACTGTTGCAAAAGGCATTAATTCATCCTTTTTATGGCTGATAGTACTCCATGATATACATATACCACATTTTGTTAATACACTCAGGAATCGATGGACATTTGGGTTGATTCCACATCTTTGCAATTGTGAATTGTGCTATAATAAACATTTGAGTGCAGGTGTCTTTTTGATAAAATGACTTCTTTTTTTTTAGGTAGATACCCAGTAATGGGACTGCTGGATCAAATGGTAGGTCTACTTTTACTTCTTTGAGGAATCTCCATACTGTTTTCCATAAAGGTTGTACTAATTTGCAGTCCCTCCAGTGGTAGGACTTTCTCTCTGCAAGTGTTCCTTTCTCTCTGCATCCACATCAGCTTCTATTGTTTTTGGACATTTCAATAGAAGCCGTTCTAACCGGGGTAAGATGATATCTCACTGTGGTTTTAGTTTGCATTTCCCTGATGATTAGTGACTTTGAGCGTTTCTTCATATGTTTATTGGCCATTTGTCTATCTTCTTTTGAAAAGCTTCTGTTCATGTTTTTTGCCCACTTTTTAATGGGGTGGTTTGTTTTGTATTTTTCTTGCTGATTTTCTTCTTTGACTTTTTGGAGATTCTGGTAATTAGTCAATTAATCAGACGTATAGTTTGTAAATATTTTCTCTCATTCTGTAGTTTGTCTATTTACTCTGTTGATTATTGCCTTAGCTGTACAGAAACTTTTTGACTTAATCAAGTCCCATTTATTTATTTTTGTTGTTGCTCTAAATGCCTTTGGGGTCTTAGTCATATATTCTTTGTGTAGGTCAACACCTAGAAGAGTTCTTTCCACATTTTCTTCTAGCATTCTTATGGTTTCCTTACACTTAAGTCTTTTATCCATCTTGAATTAATTTTTGTGAGTGGTGAGAGATATGGATCCTGTTTCATTCTTCTGCATGTGGCTATCCAATTTTCCCAGCACCATTTATTGAATAGGGCTTCTTTTTCCCAGTATATAGCATCTGCTTTTTCAAAGATCAGTGGCTATATGTGGATGTTTGTCTATCTGGGTTCTCTGTTCTGTTCCATTGGTCTATGTCTCTATTTTTGTGTCAGTTTCATGCTACTTTGGTTAGTATAGTCTTGTAGTATAGTTTGAGGTCTTGTAATGTAATGCCTCAAGATTTGTTTCTTTTGTTTAATATTGCTTTGGCTATTTGGGCTCTTGTCCAAAAGGATGCATAGAATTTTTTTTCTAGATCTGTGAAATATGACATTGGTATTTTGATGGGGATTGCATTGAATCTGTAAATCACTTGGATATAATGGACATTTTAACAATGTTGATTCTACCTATCCATGAGTATAAGTGTTTTTTCATTTTTTTGTGTCATCTGCAATTTCCTTCCTCAGTGGTTCATAGATTCCTTTGTAGATATCTTTCACCTCCTTGGTAAAGTATATTCCTAGGAGTTTTATTTTCTTTATAGCTATTGTGAATGGTATTGACTCTTTGATTTGATTCTCAGCTTGACTGTTATTGGTGAATAGAAATGCTACTGATTTGTGTACATTGATTTTGTAAACCTGAGTCTTTGCTGAATTTATTTATCAATTCCAGGAGTCTCTCAGTGGAAACTTTGGGATTTTTCTAGCTATCAGATCATATTGTCAGTGAAAAGTGATAGTTTGACCTCCTCTTTCTCAATTTGGGTACACTTTATTTCTTTCTTTTGCCTGATTGCTCTTGCTAGGACTTCCAGCACTATGTTGAATAGAAGTGGTGATGCTGGGCACTCTTGTCTTGTTTCAGTTTTTAGGGAGAATATTTTCAGCTTTTCCCCATCCAGTATGATGTTGGCTGTGGGTTTGCCATGTATGGCTTTTATAACTTTGAGATATATTCCTTCTATGCATAGTTTGCTGAAGGGTTTTTTGTTTGTTTGTTTTTGAAACACAGTCTCACTCTGTTGCCAGGGCTAGAGTGCCATGGCATCAGGCCTAGCTCAGAGCAACTTCAAACTCCTGGCTCAAGCAATCCTGCTGCCTCAGCCTCCCAAGTAGCTGGGACTACAGGTATGCACCACCATGCCCGGCTAATTTTTTTCTATATATTTTTATTTGTCCAGCTAATTTCTTTCTATTTTTAGTAGAGATGGGGTCTCGCTCTTGCTCAGGCTGGTTTCGAACTCCTGAGCTCAAACGATCCACCCACCTCAGCCTCCCAGGGTGTTGAAGGTTTTTATCATGAAAGCATGCTGGATTTTGTTAAATGCTTTTTCTGCATCTATTGAGATGATCATATTGTCTT
>CAUYRT010034164.1:0-69736 GCA_963574885.1 Lepilemur ruficaudatus | reverse complement strand
TTCTCTCTCTCTCTCTCTCTCTCTCTCTCTCTCTCTCTCTCTCTCTCTCTCTCTCTCTGTGTGTGTGTGTGTGTGTGTGTGTGTGTGTGTGTGTGTGTGTGTTCTAGTATACTAACCTGGGCTTTGTGCTAAAGCTTCTCTCTGAAGCATACTCAGAGGCATTTTTACCACCCACAGGATTAGCAGATCTGCTGTGGTTGAGGTCCTTAGTGAAGAGGGTCAGAACCCATGGCCTCCAGACCTCATGTACCTCAAAGCTGGCATACCTGATGGACTGGCTGTTTTTTACACCTTACTATTGAAAAAGTAGCACTCCAAGCCAATCACTTTTCTTAAATGACACATACTCTAGGAATTAAAAACTGTTTCTAATATTCACGATGCTAATAAAGCACATCTAAAGTATGATTAAAATAAAGATCAGTGTATTTTTCCACACTGCACATGGCTGAAGCAATTCGAAATAAATTGCCATAAATACAATGTATTACCGGTTAAAGCAGTTTCAGATGTATGTATGTCTTCTCATGAACTTGGTTCTGTTTTCTGATTCCCCCCTTGCCCAATATTACCAATATTGTCTCAGGCTGAGGTACAATGTACTTTGGCTTTGACTATCTTCAGAAAAAGCAGAATATTTCAGTCCAATTCAATTCTAGGTCCTGCCTTGTAACTTATCTGCACAATCAAGGTCTGTATCTTTATGCAGTATCTCCCTTCCTTCCTTTCTTCCTATTTTTCCTCCCTCCCCCGTACTCATTCTTCTTCCCACTATTACAGTTCTCCACAAATTTATGTTGATTACTTACTTCTCAAGTCCTACAAAACCTTGCATGATCTAGCTCTGTCTGTCCCTCTAACCTCATCTCACGTTACTATTTCCCTTACTCACTACACTCCAACCACTCACCTTCTTTCTATTTCTCACATGTTTGTAAAACATCCTAAGCTTGTTCTTTCCCTTAATGCTCCCTTTGTAATGATCCCTCTTCTCCAGATCACATGCTGACTGGCTTCTCTTCAAATGCCACATCCTCAGAGAGGCCTTCCCTGATCTCCCTGTCTAAAGCCACTCCCCTGCCCAAGTACCCTTTATCCTTTTATTTTGTTTTACTTTCTTGATAGCACTTGCCAGGACCTAACATCATTCTTTCCATTTATCTATATAGTTATGTATAATCTACCACTTCCCATTTCAATGCAAGTTCTATGAGAACAGGAACCTTTTCTCTCTTGTTTTTTGCTATAACTCCAGTACCTTGCAAAGAGTAAAACCTAAACAAGCTTTTTCTCTTGTCTTACACACTGAACTTAGGTCCTCTCCTCATTGTTCCAACTCTAGGGGGCCCAAGTGACTCTGCTGTAGCCTCTATTTCCCTGTGACCTCCAGGTACTGGGAGATTCGTAGGAAAGACACCAAGACACCCTGAAAGCTAAGAAGTGAAACTGGGAATGCCATTATAATTCATGCTGCTAATAAGACCATAGGGCTGGGGAAAGAGAAAGGATTTCAAAGACTTACATCCTCCCTTAGCAAACAGAGGCAGGGAATCTGCCCACTCACATAGCTAATCACTCCTATAGTTTATAAACAACTAGTAGCTGAGAAAACCATCACACCAAGTATATCTATAACCAAGACATCCATCCAGAACCTAGAATGCCATCAAAGCACCCAAAAGCAAAGCCAAATTTCTTACCCAACATATGGTACAAACACACCCATACAAGTGAGGCACAGGGAGAAAATCCTATCTAAACAACAGAAAATCCAAAAATAAGAAGCAACAGCTACTCCAGATGAGAAGGAATCAGTGAAAGAACTCTGGAAGTATGAAGAATCAGAGCAAAAGGTCACCCCCAAAAGGGAACACCATCTCCCTTGCAATGGAAACCAACCAAAATTAGAATATCCAAATGATAAAGAATTTCAAATATGGATTATAACTAAGCTCAATGAAACACAATAGAAAAATGGAAAAAACACACACACGCATAAAGAAACCACACAAAAAATCCCCTAGGAAATGAAAAATACAAGTTATTTAAAACAATCAAATAGAACTTCTAGAAATGAAAAATTCTTTCAAGGAAATACAAAACTCAGTGGAAAGTATTAAGAGTAGAGTAGACTGGGCAGAAGAAAGAATCTCAAAGCTTGAAGACAATGTCTTCAAATTAAGTCAGTCAAGCATAAAAAATAGAGAATTAAGAGGAAGAAACAAAGCCTACAAGAAATATGGGATTATGTAAAGTGGACAAACATAAGGATTACAGATATCTATGAGGATGAAGAAGAAAACACAGAACTGTTGGAAAACCTGTTTGAGTGAATAATTAAGGAAGATTTCCCTGGTCTTGCTAGAAATTTAGATATCCAGGTACAGGAAGCTCAACAAACATCAGCGAGATTCATTGCAAAGGGGCAATCTACCAGGACACATAGTCATCAGACTGGTTAACGTGAAGGAGGAACTCCTGTGAGCCATAAAGTGAGCCTAAGCCATCAGGTAACTTACAAAGGAAAACCCATCAGGCTAATTGCAGACTTCTCAACCAAGACCTTACAAGCCAGATGGGATTGGGACTCCATCTTCAGTCTTCTTAAACAGAATTATGTCCAGCTTAAATTTTGTATCCTGCAAAACTAAGTTTCTTGTATGAGGGAGAAATAACAGAATTTTTCAGACAAGCAAGCACTGAGGGAGTTTGTTAAGGCCATACCTGTCCTGCAGGAGGTACTCAGATCTGCATTATACATCAATCAGCAAGATAGAAACCCACCAGTGTAAAATCACCCAAAAGCTAAAGTACAGAGCCCATATAAAATAATGGTTCAAGGGGTAAAACAAAACAATAAGGTTCTACCCAACAGAATGAACAGAAATGCATCCCATTTATCAATTCTTTCAATTAACATGAACAGCTTGAATTCACCACTGAAGAGACATAGGCTGGCCAAATGGCTAAAAAAAATCCAAGCCAAATATTTGCAATCCCCAGGAAACACATCTAACCCACAGGACCCATTCAGACTCAAGGTGAAGGGATGGAAAAAAATATTCCATGCAAACGAAAATCAAAAGAAAGCTAGTGTATCCATTCTCATATCAGATAACAAAGTCTTCAAATCAACAAAAGTAAAGAAAGACAAAGATGGTCATTATATAATGGTGAAGGGAGCAATTCATCAAGAAGACATAAAAATCCTAAATATTTATGCACCTAGCAAAGGTGCACCCAGATTCATAAAGCAAACCCTGCTAGATGTAAACAGGTAATAAACAGCAACATCATAATTGCTGGGGACTTCAACACCCCACTAACAGAACTACACTGATCCTCCAAACAGAAAATAACTTAAAAATGGACTTAAATGGGACTGTAGAGCAAATGGGCCTAACAGACATTTACAGAACATTCTACCCCAAAGCTACCAAATATACATTCTTCTCATCAGTGTATGGAACATTCTCTAAGATTGATCACATCTTAGGCCACAAAACATGTCTCAACAAATTCAAAAAAATAGAACTCATACCATGTATCTTCTCATCCCATAGTAGAATAAAATTAGAAATCAACTCCAACAGAAACACTTAATTCTACACAAAGTCATGGAAATGAAACAGCCTACTGCTTAATGATTATTAGGCCAAGGAGGAAATTAAGGTGGAAATCACAAGATTCCTCAAACTAAATGACAAAGGGGACACAAGTTATCAAAATCTATGGGATTAAGCAAAAGCACCCCTAAGGGGAAATTTCACAGCCATAGATGTCTACATCAAAAAGAGAGAAACATCACAAATAAAAAATCTAATAAATTGTCTCAAGGAACCAGAAAATAAATAGCAAACCAACCCCAAACTAAAAGAAGAAAGGAAATAACTAAGGTCAAAGAGGAACTAAATGAAATTGAAAATAAAAAAATATAGAATATTAATGATTGATTCTTTGAAAAGATAAGCAAAATTGATAGACCTCTCACTAGATTAACCAGAAACAGAAAAGAAAGGACCAAAATAAGCTCAATCAGAAATGAAAAAGGATATATTAAAACTAATACCACAAAAATACAAAATGTCATCTGTGCATACTATAAAAATCTCTATGCACATACTCAAACACACTGAGGAAGTGGACAAATTTCTGGAAATATACAACTTCCCAAGGTTGAATCAGGAAGAAATAGAACTCCTGAACAGACCAATTACGAGCAAGGAAATTGAAGCAGAAATAAAAAATCTTCCAAGAAAAAAAAGTCCCAGACCAGATGGTTTCACAGTGGAATTTTATGAGACCTACAAAGAATAATTAGTACTTCAAAATTATTTCATAACATCAAGAAGGAGGGAATCCTCCCCAACTCATTCTATGAAGCTGGTATCACCTTGATTCCAAAGTCACAAAAGGACACAACACAAAAAGAAAATGATAGACCAATATCCCTCATGAATATAGATGAAAAATCCTCAATAAAATTCTAGCAAACCAAATTCAGTAGCACATCAAAAAAGTAATACACCATAGCCAAATGGGCTTCATCCCAGGGATGCAAGCATGGTTCAACCTATGTAAATCCATAAATGTGATTCACCACATAAACAGAAGCAAAAACAAAGATCATATGATCATCTCAATAGATGAAGAAAAAGCATTCAACAAAATTCAATACCCTTTTATGATAAAAACTCTAAATAAAATAGGCATACATAGAATATACCTCAAAATTATGAAAGACATATACAACAAACCCACAGCCAACCTCACAGTAAATGGGGAAAAGTTGAAAGCATTCCCAGTCAGAACTGGAACAAGATAAGGATGCCCACTGTCACCACTTCTATTCAACGTAGTGCTGGAAGTCCTAGCCAGAGCAATCATGAAAGAGAAGGAAATTAAGGGTATTCAAATGGGGAAAGAAGATGCCAAACTATTGCTCCTTGCTGATGATATAATCTTACATCTAGAAAACCCCAAAGATTCCACCAAGAGACTCCTGGAATTGATAAATAAATTCGGCAAAATCCCAGGTTACAAAATCATTGTACACAAATCAGTAGCATTCCTATACACCAACAGTCAAGCTAAGAATCAAATAAAAGACTCAATACCCTTCACAATAGCTACGAAAAATGTAAAGTACCGAGGAATATATTTAACCAAGGAGCTGAAAGATCTCTTCAAAGAGAACAACGAATCACTGAGGAAAGAAATGGCAGATGATGTAAATAAATGGAAAAACATCATGCTCATGGATCGGCAGAATTAACATTGTTAAAATGTCCATACTATCCAAAGTGATTTACAGATTCAATATAATCCCCATCAAAACACCAACGTCATTTTTTGCAGATCTAGAAAAAATAATTCTATTTTTCATTTGAAATCAGAAAAGAGCCTGAATAGCAAAAGCAGCCTTAAGCAAAAGTAACAAATCTGGAAGCATCACTTTACCAGACTTCAGGCCATGCTACCAGGCTATAGTAACCAAACTAGCGTGGTACTGTACCAGGCTTCAAGCTATACTACTGGGCTATAGTAATCAAATAGCATGTACTATTTTACTAGCACAAAAATAGAGACATAGACCAATGAAATAGAACAGAGAATCCAGATATAAAACCAACCGCCTATTGCCATCTGCTCTTTGACAAAGTGGACAGCAATATACACTGGGGAAAAGAATTCCTATTCAATAAATGGTGCTGGGAATATTGGATAGCCACACTGAGAAGATTGAAACAGGATCCATATCTCTCACCACTCACAAAAATTAACTCAACATGGATAACAAACTTAAATCTAAGACATGAAACCATAAGAATTCTAGAAGAAAATGTAGGAAAAACTCTTCTAGGTATATTGGCCTAGGCAAAGAATTTATGAAGACCCCCAAGGGCAATCACAGCAACAACAAAAATAAATAAATGGTATTTGATTAAATGAAAAAGTCCTGCATAGCCAAGGAAACAATAAACAGAGCAAATAGACAACCAACAGATTGTGAGAAAATATTTGCATGCTATTTATCTAATAAAGGGCTATTAACTCAAATCTACAAAGAACTCAAGCAAATCAGCAAGGAAGCAACAAACAACCCCATTCAAAAGTAGGCAAAAGTCATGGACAAAAACTTTTCAAAAGAAGATAGACCAATGGCCAATAAACATATGAAAAAATGCTCAATATCACTAATCATCAGAGAAATGCAAATCAAAACCACAATGAGATATCACCTAATTCCAGTTAAAATGGCTTTTATCAAAAAGTCCCAAAACAATAGATGCTGGAGTGGTTGCAGCAAGAAAGGAACACTTATATATTGTTGGTGTAATTGCAAACTAGTGCAACCTGTATGGAAAATAGTATAGAGATTCTTCAAAGAACTAAAAGTAGACCTACCATTTGATCCTGCAATCCCTCTACTGGATATTTACCCAATGGGAAAAAAATCATTTTATCAAAAAGACACTTGCACTAGAATGTTTACTGCAGCATAATTCATGATCACAAAGATGTGAAAACAACCCAAGTGCCCATCAATTCATCAGTGGATTAATAAAATGTGGTATATGCATACCATGGAGTACTACTCAGCCATTAAAAAAATGAATGAATAGCTTTTGAAACAATCTGGATGAAACTGGAGACCATCCTCCTTAAAGAAGTGCCTTAAGAATGGAAAAACTAACACCACATGTACTCAGTATTAAATTGGAACTAACCAATCAGCATTCGTGTGCACAGATGTAAGTAAAACTCAATGGAAATCATGCAGGAAGGAAGAGGGAGGAAGGGATGGGTGAAATCATACCTAATGGGCACAATGTACACCATCTGGGTGATGGGCACACTTAGAATTTTGACTCAAGCAGTATAAAAGCAATCCATGTAACCAAAACATTTGTGCCCCTGTAATATTCTGAAATAAAAAAATAAAAAAGAAAAATACATTTAAAAAATAATTAAAAATACCTTAACAGATATTTGCTAACAGAATGAATAAATGAATAAGTCAATAAATGATTTTTACAATTCAATACACCTTGATTAAACTCAACAGTTTGAACTAAAGGAGAGTATTTCAAGTTTAAGGGAAGGAAAGAATGAACACAGTAATGAGATGAATTTCAACAACTAAAATATGAAAATCGGTAAGAAAATTCTATTTATTGTGAAAAAATCAAGAAGGCCAATCTAGAGTTAGATAATTAACATCACTTACTGAACTCTTTATATATGTTATGTATAATTATTATATGTGTTATATATAATTATTAAAATCACTTAGAGTCAAGTTCGACGCTAAAAAAAAAAAAATTATCTCAATTTCACTCAAAATCCACTTGGACGGTATTTTCAGCCGAAGGGACCTTCCAGGTTTTCAAACAGTAAAAGGTACACCAAAGTTTTCAGGAAAGTTAAATATTCCCTTGCAGCAATAAAAATAAGTTTGCATTTCCAAGAGAAATACAAATTGTTTAGCTGGGCCATAGCTGTGGAATAAAAAAGGTGTGTAGTTAACATCTTTTCCAGACTTTAGTGCAAAACCAAAGGGCATTTTTCCCTCCCACATAGTAAAAAACACCTGGAAATATTAGGAGTCTCTAAGATGAGAAATATTCTTTCACTCTTCTGAGTACTTTAGCAGTTATAGTTGATGCTTAGGGGAAATTTTAGGGACTAAATTTAAAAGTCTTTTTCATTGATTTAAGGGGAAAAGAAATTTATCACTTAAATATGATTTTATCCTAACTAATGACTTTTAATTCTTAAAGTGGTATTGAGCTGCTAATTAATATCCAGAAAGACATACCTAGGAGCAGACAAATGGAGAGGAGACTGAACTGTTTGCTCAGAGGTGGATTCTGGTGCTGGCTCTCCCGTCCAAGAGCTGCCCAATCTTGGCCAGTTTCCTCAACCTGCTGAATTCCAGTTTCCACAAGGGTATGATTGAAGGGAACAGTGTTTCTAATGCTGAACTTCTGTGATTATATTTTCTTAATGTATTTGTCCACAGTCTTCCAATAATAAATGGAGATCAGGAATATGTATATGTGTGTGTGTATTTTAAATGTACATATGCACACATATTAGACTTGGAAATGATAGAAACTAGTATTGAGTCTTTTGGTAGTAGGCATTCATATAGAGCTATTTTATATAGCGTAAGTTTCCGGAAGTCAAAAATATGTTTCATTCATGTGTATTTTTATTTTAATTCTGTGCCAAGAACTTCCCCACTTCACAGCCCAGTCCACTGAAGCTACACTCAGTGGCCACTCAAAGGCCACTCAGTTTCCTCGTCATCGAAGCACTACTCAAGGATTTTGTGCGCTGTATTCCATACAGTGGAATGTAGCGTTTAAAACTTTTATTCACTGCTATTTCCCTTATTTTCACTATTATCCCAACTATAAGTAAGATCCATTCTCCTTCAATCAGAAAAAAAAAAAAAAAACAAGAATGGACTAAAGAGAGGTTGTGTAGGTGAAGACAGATGCTTGGTGAGCTGAGCGCTAGCGGCAGAGTTGAGACTCTTCGCCCTGAGTGTGCTGTCTGAGACACCGGGGAGCGTTATGGAAACAGTAACTTTGGTGTAAAACCCCACATCAGAGATGAGCATTTTTCCATGACAGTATCTAATTTATAAAAGTGACATTATATGGACTTTGATGTAATTTCTTTGACTAGACCATTTGTCATAAATATGGTCTTATTGGGATGAAAATTGTCAGCAAAACTTTCATTTTCATAAACAGAAGAAATTCATAGAAAATGTTTTGATATAAATGTGGTAACACTCCAGATAAATGACTGCGAATTAGATAGGAATTAAATTGCTTTAAGAACAAAGAGAGGGAGCGAGGCCGGAGACCAAAAAAAGAGTGACCGAGTAGCTTGAGTGAGAATGGGGGCGATAAAGCCAGTGTTTAAGGAGACAGCCGCCCGCCACCTCTCTGTCAGTGGCCCTCTCGATTGCCCTTCTCCTTCCACCCTCTTTCCTCTTCACCACAGCAACACCATAAATTACACTTGCCTTTCAAGCTCTGGTTCAAACGGTCAAGCAACTTGTTCCTTTTCTTATTTCGGCCCCTAAATCAGTGGCTTTGGCACTGTAGAGTCAAAAGAAGCTTCACATTCAACAGTTCTTGAAAATCTAAATATTCTTAGCAATGTCCTGGTAAACTGACTATTTAATATAATGGAAAAATGAAGCTTATTGTTTTGTAACTGTCACTTTTTTTAAGAGGCGGGGTCTCACTCTGTCACCCAGGCTGTCATACAGTCGCGGGATCATTGCTCACTGTAACCTAGAATTCCTAAGTTCAAGCGATCCTTTCACCTCACCATTCCAAGTAGCTAGGACTACAGGTGCGTGTCACTGCATCTGGCTAATTTTTTTAATTTTTTGAGGAGACAACGTCTTGCTATGTTGCCCAGGCTGGTCTTGAATTCTTGGCCTCAAGCCATCCTCCTGCCTCAGCTTCCCAATGTGTTGGGATACAGGCATGAGCCACTGTGCTCAGCTATAACTGTCATTTTTTAAATTAGCAGTCTTTCTGGGTCTATTTATAATTGATATATAAACTGATATATCTATTTAAAATTGGATATAACTGCAGATAGAAAGAGAAATAGCATATATTTCTTCCAGTTAATGATAAAGCTATAACATGTAACAAGGAGATATTAATTAAACGATCTAACTTTTATACTTTTGTCTTCATTGTGTTTGTTCTTCCAAAGAATTATTATTGACTTGCCTAAGTTATTTAAGATTGGTGAAATAACAAATAATAAAAAAAAACCAAGTCCATTCACTTTCATTGAGAATTTATGATGTATCAACCCCCAATTTCCATGCCATTGTTCATCAAATATGACTGTCCCTCGTGAGATCTGTCATAATTTTGTGTCCCATAAAGAAAGAAAAAAGGAGGCCAACTAAACTACGGCATGTGTTCCTATCAGTTAGACTTTAATTTTCTATTTATTAAGAGAGATCTTTTAGGCTTATTTAGAGGTATATGTATTTTTCTCTTATCTATTACAGTCATGCATTGTTTAAGAATAGGGATATGTTCTGAGAAATGCATTGTTAGGCAAGTTCATCCTTGTGCAAACATCACAAGGTGTAACTTACACACATCTAGATGGTATAGCCTACTACACACCTGGCGTACTGCTCCTAGGCTACAAACCTATGCAGCATGTCACTGTACTAAATACTGTAAGCAACTGTAGCATAATACTAAGTATTTGTACAAAGAAATCTAAACAGAAAATCTAAACAAATCTAAACATAGAAAAGGTACAGTAAAATATGACATTGCAACCTTAATGGGCCCACCCTTGTATATATGGTCTGTTTTTGACTGAAACATCATTATTCTGGGGTCTGACTGTATATAAATAAAAGGGAGAGCACAAGTGAAATAAATTGGTTGAGCTATTCCTAAAACTTCTTTGGAGAGTCCAACTATTCATTTTTCAACTTGGAATTGTATGGCCAGGGTTTTCGTACAACATCATCCTCTGTGTCATTAAATGTGGGTGACACAGTTTTTTACTTAAAGCAACCTACAAAAGAAGCCAAATCCCTCCAATGCTGAGTAATTGGCATCTTGGTAAAGATGGCCAATTTTTTATTCCAACTTCTATTAATAGAATAAACCCATGTGAATCATGACAGCCCACTTCTGCCCAACACATTCACTTGGTTCAGAAGATTGCTCTGCTACTGTCTCTGGACTTTTCCTCCAAGTTCCTGAGACCACTTTTCAGGCTTCATGGTTGGAGTTTTGGATATTTGTGCATTTTCATGACTGCCTTGCAAGCAGAGATTGCAAGATGGCATTAATTGCTATTGATCCAATTTCAGATTTATTAAAAATGTAAACAAAATAGTTGCCTCTTAGAATCAAGAGGATGTGATATTCTATGTAATTTACCTCTTTAAAAAACTTCATGAAGTGACAACAAGATGCTCACAAAAGTCAGACAAATAAACCAAGATAATTATGCTAGTAAATTATAGAGAAGGCATTTGTGCATAAAGTCATTTGCTTCTTTTGGAACAGAATTGGCCTTGGGTGAAATGATAAAGAAGGTAAAATTTATTCTGCACCTTTCAATTTTCCACTTTCATTACTTCCTTCTCCTTCCCTGCCACTTGTTCTCAGAAAACTCAGTTTTCTTTGATTCAGCTTGAACATTGGCTCATCCCCATACCCTTCCTTAAGCAGCATGTACCTACCTGGAATCATTCAGTTATTCATTCACAAAATGTTTAGTGTGCATCCATTAAGTGCTATCAAGAATCACAGCAGGTTCGAGACACAAGGAGAAATATCCACAAGGAGGGCAGACCCAAGAAATATTTCTCACAATCTCTAATATTGCTCAAAGTTACCTAGGTGGTTCCTATTCCATTCCAATAGTAAGTGATATTATCTCACATGTTTTCACAATTTCTGCATCTTGCATTTAGTCATGAGTACAAAAATGGAACTACATCACTTAGAATCTGCTTCAGAAAGACACTTGTCAACCAGTTTGGAGGAGTGTGGTAGGATGGAAGCCACTAGCTGTTGGCCCCTTCAGAGTCTGCCCAGGCTTCTGAGCCAAGGTCATGCTATTCTCAAGATGGCCTGTCCTTGACTGGACAAAGTAGAGATATGAGGGGCCAGGCATTTCTGCCCAACCTGGAAACCTCTAAGGGCCATCACAGCTTGAGAGCTTCCCACAGGGTGGGCACAGACACAGGTCCCCCTGCCCAATCTTGCTTCTTCCCTTTCCCTTTCCCATATGTTACTCCCCAACACACCTTCTGTACTCTAAATTCCATCTCAACATTTGCTTCCCAATCTGCAAAATCTTGCTATTTCCACCACTTGAAATGCCCTCTCTTCTCCACACTTTAAACTTTTCCCATTTTAAAAGACTTAGCTTAGTTCAATGTCTTCTGCAAGTCTGTTCAGTATCCTTCAGCCCATATGGATAACCTTGGATAACCTTGACAATCTCAACTTATGGTGGACTTACTGTACAACGACAGCGATTTAATTAATTCTTGCATTGTACCATAACTGCTTTGTATGCATTCATTGCATTCTCTCAGCATGTTGAAAGCATCTGCCATAGGTAGCAGACATCACTGGTGCCCTGCCCAATGAGATTAACAATTTCTTTTGGTGTAGGTAGAACATCTTTGGTGTACTTTCAAAGGCTTGCTCCTGCAGATCTTCTCCAGGTCACTGCCCTCAGACTATTGGAACTCTTTTATCGATAAATGCAGAATCATAAGTGCCTAGATGTTTATTTTTATTCTTCCATCCTCCCCATTCCCCCCTCCTCACTTATCCTCCTAAAGCTATAAAATAGTAACTATTGGGTGAAAATGCAGCAAGTTTGCCTTAGGTTTAGACAACTGTGAGATGTAAGTTATAATCCAGAACTGCCCTACATAATCATACTAAATCCTACTCTCTGTGGGTCTTGTGCATAAAATTGCACAGGTGATTATCATCTTCACCTTCCTGCTGTCCTTCTTCTTGCACTTCCATGTTGGTCTCCCCTGGGAGAAATTGTTTCAAATTAATTGCACACAAATATTCATCTCAGAGTCTGCGTCTGGGAAATTCAGGCTATGATAACATTTAAAATAAGAAAACCATTATTTGAGTCCAAAACCTCACTTACAAAGACTCATTATACCAATTGTCTGACATTATATAAATGCAAAACCAGATCATGTCTGTAATATTTATTTTGTTATATAGCATCATGGAAATTTATAGACAAAACATTTTTGTGAAATTTTTTCATTGAAGACTTTTTTTTGTAAGAAAGACAACAATATTTTTGAAGTAATTTAGTTATCATCCTGCCTGGAAGTAGATAATGAATTCAATGGCCTCTTAAGGTTTTTCCAGTCCTATAATGCGAGAATGTTTTGAAGACTAATGAGGACATACTTATTCAACATCATCTTCTATTATGTTTTCACACTAAAATAGGGAGCTTCAGTTCCCTGGTGGTTTCCTAATTAGACATTATTATGGCTGTGTTTTCAGATTGATTTCTGGTCAGGGAATGGAAAATTTTCAGTTCCGGATATAAAAATGTTTCACTGTCTCACTAAAAATATCCATTGCATCAAAAGGAGCATTATTCATACAAAGCATTTGAATCTTGAACAATTGAATTTGTGAACTAATTGGTATTTAGTTAATTGTTAAACAAATATTAATTGAGTATTTTACTGGGTAAAAAAGTACAAGACATGGCAAAATAGGGGACTCAAAGATTTACAAGATTAGGTTACTCTTTTTAAGGGCTACAAAATCTAAATACATGGAATATACTTTAAAAAATCTAAATACGAAGATGTGTTTGTAAATAATTACCATAAAAGACAGTATTGAACCAAAGATAGGCCAAATGTATCCACTGGAAAATAATAATGTGGAATAGTGTATCAGGTAAATGAATATATTTCTCATATCTTTAAGAAATTTCCCTCAACTACTTTTATTCTTTAATAATAGTTTTATGTTTTGGTATAGTCCAGCTGTAAACATCTTAAAACAAATTGTACTCCATAAACCATTGGGGTTTATGAGGTAGAATAGCTTTGGAGATAAACCACCATGCATATTTGTTAAAGAATCCACTCACTCCAAATGGCTTAGACATTTTTCCCCTTGGTGTTAACCATTCTCATTTCTCATCTTTTCCCTGTAGATAGGTATCTTCCATGAGCAGAAGGGCTGTTGGGTTCTAAGAAATCTATACTAGCACAAGTTTTATTGACTTCAACAAGTCACATGAATCTAACTTAAGCTTCTTAAATTATATATATAAAAATATATATTTATATATTCAAATGTATATATGGACTAATTATATATTCATATTGGACTAAACATATATATTTATTTAGTCCAAACAGTTGCATATATTTTAAAGCCTGCAGAAATAATGTGATGTGAGATCAAGGAACCTTCATAGGAAGCATTGCTACTATGGTACTAGACCTGAAGATACCGTATTACTTTCTAAGCTGAACTACAATCCTGGGAAAAAATAGATTGCATATTCATTACTTTGACTCACACAACTGAAAAAGCCTAGAAAAAATGTACATGCCTCTCTTTAAATCATGATCCATCATCTCAACTGGGTTCTTAAGACTTCTCGCAAATGGGCCATATTTCCCCAGTCCAGCCCAGCCATTCCCCCACTCTTCTGGTAGACTGTTGCATGACTTATTTCTCCTCAAACTTCCAACACAACCTTCCTCCATCTTCACCTTCACTTGATACATTTCTTCCTGTTTCACTCTAATAAAATGAAATCAATTAGAAGATAATTCCCATAAACTCATGCCACCAAACTAGCTACCTCACTGCCCTCAGGACCCGGCCATCTGCCTTCTTTCGTGCTAACGAGAATGAATGGATCGCCCTGTGCTTCCAGGACAGGCCAGCCCTCCTGTGTTCCCTGGATCCTACCCCACTTCTCTCTATTGATTCCCCCATCTTCTCTGCATCATCAAGTTTTCCCTGTCCACCAGATCGGCATAAAATATACTGTTATGTCTGTCATCTTTAAAAAAAAAAATGTCTTTAATCCACTTGCTTCTTGAGCTCCCACATCATTTCTCGCTTTTGGTTTATATCAAAACTCCTTGAAAGTGTTTTCTATACATATCATCTCCATTCTCATCTCCTTGACCTCTAAATGGTTGTGGGCTCCAGGCTCAGCCTTGGACCACTTCTCTTTTATGATCATATATACTCATAGAAAAGAAACCTCCCAGATGATTTCATCTAGTCTCTTGGCTTTAAATACCACCTCTATGCTTAAGACTCCCAGATTTACAACTCTAGCCACTCCCTGTTCTATATATATTATATACATATAGGTATAGATTATATGTGTGTGTGTATATATATTACTCCAAGTCTTCTCTTGGAGATCTAATAGGCATATAAAATTTTACATGTCCAAAACCAAGCTCTCGTTATTCCCCTGCCTCACACCTAAACCTGCTTCTCCTGCAGTCCTCTTCATCTAAATAATGGTAAATCCATTTTCCAAAGGCTCAGGCCCCAAACCCCAGGGTCATCCTTGACTCCTCACAGCCCACATTCTCTCATAGTCCACATTCTCTGCATGTGAATCCTGTCAGATCCTTCAAAAAATAGTCTGAATCAGAGCACGTCTCACCCTCTCCACTGCGCCCACTCCAACTCAACATCTACTCCTGCCCAGATAGCAAGACACAGCTAATCTGGTCTCCTTGCTCCTGCCCTTGTTACCCTCACCCACAACTTAGCCAGAACCATCCTCAGAGCATAATTAGATCACTACACTCCTTTGCCGAAAACCTGTTCATTTCTTGGGGAAATATAAAAGTCAGAGTTTTTGCAGTGATCCACAGCCCTTACATGGCCTGCACCTCACCTGCTTGCCTCTGTGCTCCATCCCTTACTCGTCCCTCATTTGCTCACCTTGTCCCACTCACACAGAGCTCTTTGCTGTTCCTCAACACTGCCAGGGCACTGCACTTAAGCCCTTTGCACTCTGCTCTCTCCACCCGGAATGTTCATTCTCCAAGTATATGCAGAATCCCTCCTTCAAAAGGATATAACATCATTTATTTCATTTGAAAGAATACAAAGCATATCAAATAAGACCAAAAACAGTCTTTCTTATTGATACATCAGACCAGGCTATTTATTTTACTCAAGTTAATATGCACTTCTAAATCTCATTTGTGTCAGTTGGTTCACAGGGTGCGTCCAACTGCCAGTAATTGGAAAACTAGTAAAAGGTGGTGCTATAAACACTATTTCACAGCACAGTAAGTCTCCAGGTAGGAAAATTTCAGGTTTATTTTAGCAGCTCACTAATGAGACATCATGGGGCCCAGGTTCTCCCTCTGTGTTTGCCCCCTCATCCTCAGGCTGTTGGCTCTGGTTTCAGACTTGTCCGTTTGTGGTCACCAGATAGTTACATCATGTTCAAACCTCACCAACTCACACAGCTAACCCGGAACACCCTCAGTGAGTAAAGCATGTCTTTGACCTACATTGCCTTGTAAGAGTGAAAAAAATATCTTTCTCAGAAGCTCCCACCAGTTTCTCTCATAAGTCTTGTTGACCTGAAGTATGTCACATGCCTATGTCTAACACAACTATTGGAGATAGAAATGGAATTGCTATTAGAGTGTTAGTTAATTGGAGTCGGTGATTGGTCCTAGCCCTGAGCACATGGCTGAGAGGAGAGAGGACTCACTGGTCAGGCAACCAACAGTGTCTACTAGTGTGCATTACAAGGAATTTTAGAAAAAACTCACTCTGAAGACCATAGATTTTCTAGTGTCAGATTATTTTTTTCCTGTAAACAAATACATTTCTCTAAATTTTTATTCAACAAAAATCAACAAGTAGTCACGGAGTGCTACCATTTGCTAATCCTGTTCTAGGTGCTAGGGATACAGAAGTGAATAAAATAGGTCTTGATGCCCCCTAAAGGAGATGACATACAACAAGTTGAAAATGTTTTTGCCCAGTGCTGTTTACTTCTGATAGTCTTGATACATAAGAGGATTGAAATCTCCCAGGAAATTTCTTCTGTGGGAACATTTCACTGAAACTACCTCTCTGGTACTCACGTATCGAATTGGTGATGGACAAGAAGATAGTAAATATAGTTTCTGCCAAACAATCCACACCCCCAGGTGCGTGCAAACTTCAGTCAAGTCTGTGGTTTGGTTTTTCACTAGAAATATGCCAATGTTAGAAACACTCAGGAGAAAAACATATTTCTTCTTTATGCATCACATTAATCTTGGCAAAATAATAGCAACATAAGTGAATCCAAAAAGAGTTAAATGCTTTAAGAATTCATAATAGTTCAGAAATATAGATAGCTGAATACAAAATAAACTTACAAAATCAGATACGTAAAGCAATAAAAAAATTGGATATATAATAGGGGAAAATCACAAAGCCAATGGTTGTCCAAATATTTAAAACTCCTTAGAATGACTTCTTCATGGAATGTATGAAACTTGTATAAGAAAAAATACATAAATTTAATGCAAATTAACAAATTAGACATCAGTGAAAAGGGCCATTTTCCTGGACAATTATAAGGATGTCAGTTACTCACAAAGTACCTAGAATGCTTAAGGAATGCCACTCAAAATCTTAATGTGTTACTTTTTTGATAGCATAAAATGATTCTATAATTAATTTTCAGAAATATTTTAATATGACTCAGAAAAAATAAAATAGAACTGTAGTAATGAGAGTTGGCAAATAGACTTTTCCTTTTAACTATTTAATCCTGTTTTACAGGATAAATACTTAAAACAGAATAAATTTTGTGCAATATTAGGCATTTACATAATACTACAGAAATTATAAATCAGAATCAGAACTTATATTCTAATTCAATAAATTTTAATGGTTATGATGCAATATTTTGGCAAACATATTTTAAAATAAAACAAAATAACCTAACTCTTCACTTGATACTAAACCATAACTAAATTCTAGATAGAAAAAATATATAAATTCATAAATATACATATATTGATGGACAGTGTAAAAAACAAGGTGCAAACCACAAAGTAAAACGCTGATCAAGTTCATTGTACTTCTGATAGATTGCAAATAAAAGTAAAACCCATACTAAACTGGAAAAATATTTACAAAATTTATGAAAAAATCATTGATCCCTAATTTAAGATTTGGGACATAGTTTTTCACTAAAAGGCTATGAATGTTAGAACCATTGAGAATGAAAAATACTGTTCTTCTCTGCATCATATTAAGCTTGGCAAAATAGTAGCAACATACACATCATCACATACAGTGTGTGGATATATACACATATATACATACACAGCAACATAGATCTTATCAACTTTTACAAATTGATAAGAAAATATTAATTTCTCAATGCAAATGAGCAAATTATAGCAAAATACAAGTTATTTAAAAAGGAAATACATAAAAATGTAACTTAAAAGGGCAACCTTCCTAGGTGAGCAAAGAAATGTGAAATAACAAAACAATGAGATATAATTTTCTATCATTAGAACCGGAAAGTCTTTGTAGACAATGATGAAGAGGGTGGGTGAGGCGGGCTCCATGTGCACTGCCGGTGGACACGTGAACTAGCAGTCTGGAAAGCCATCCCCACACGAGTCCCCTGCATCTGACCATGCAGGCTGTGCTCTGGACAAAGGCACCTGGCAGAGGGAAGGAGCAGGGCCAAAATCCAGGCCCCACCCCATTTGCCTAAAGCCAAGATCCCTGGCCTGCATTGAGTCATCCCATAAAAGAAGGTGCTGTTTTCTTCACACAAAGGCTAGACTACTAGTAGCTCCATCTAAATATGCAGAGATCATACCTTTTGCCATAAATTATCCTGGAAGTTAGTCAGAGACATATATACACAAAGATGCTTACTTAACTGCAATTTTTGCATCTACACCAAAATTCACTTTTCTATACACATTGTTCATTGAAGACTTAATTCCAGGTGGCCCATAGAGTTACCCAGCTAAATCGAGGTTTTCTACAGACCAACCCACAAAAAGACTTGCTGAGTAAGGCATGGTTATATTAATGTCATAATCATACCCAAAATTTAATTTATTCAACAATAATGGCAATATCAATATTCATAATATCATTTATTTAAATAATAGATATTAAACACAATATATATAAGCTCTGTTTTGAGGCAGCAGATACAGCACTGAACTAAACCGACAGAAATCCCTATCTCAAAGAGCATATATTTTAGATTTTAAAAATGAAAACCACAAGAGTAGAGAGTAAATCCTCTGAAATAATATGTTTCATGGCACTTATGCTTTCTTCTTCCAGTGCAAGGTACAATCTCGTCTCCAACTGACTTGGTTGATTGGTTGCTATCCTGTGAAAACTCTTTACAGAAGCACTTACCAGCCAGGCACAAAGTTTAGCAAAGCATGCATTTTTAGCTCTAATTCTAATTTGCTATTCCAAAATTTCCACAATGGTCATGGAAATTAAATGGTCCATAAATCAGTCATGTATTTCTATAATACTAGTCTATTTCTGTAAAAGGCAAGATCCAAGACTGCAGAGATTCCTATATTCATTCAACAAATATTTATTAAGTGCCTAGTATGTGCTGAGCACTGTTCTAGGTGTCAACAATAGAACAGTGGATAAAACAGACAAAATCCCTACCATGATGGACCTTCTAGCAGTGTAGACAATGAACAACATAAATAAGGAAAATATAGAGAATGTTAGATATGTAAAAGAGCTAAGGAGTTTAGATTGTCTTAAAAAGAAGGAAATAATAAATTTGGATTGGGGCAATGAAATTTTAGATGCAGTAGACAGGGAAGGCTTCACTGAGAAGATAATATTCAAGAATTGAAGGACTGAGTGAGCCCAAAAGATTTTCGAGGGAAGAGTACTCCAGATAAAAGAGTAGGTGCAAAGGCCCTGGGGTAGAAGCATGTTTGATAGTTTAAGGGACAGCAGGAAGTAAATGTGGCTGGAGTGGAAATCATGAGGGTGGATATAGTGAGAAGAGAGGTCAGAGAGATAACAAAGGCCATATCATGTAGGGCACAATGAGTCAGAGTGAAGACTTGGGATTTCACCCTGTGATGGGACTCACACAATGTTTTGAGAGGAGCAGTGGCATAATATATTTGTTTATTTCTCTGTTCAGTGGTGCTGGGAATAGACTTCAGTGGGTGAGAGGGGGCAGTAGAGGCAAGGATCCTGTTTAGGAGGAAACAGAAGCAATCCTGTCAAGAGCTGGAAGAAGTGTGAGAGGAAGATGTGCTCCAACTCTGGTTGTATTTTCCCATGTATTTATTATGAAAATTTTCAAACATAAGAAAAATGCAAGAAATGTACAGTGTGCTCACCAACACTCATCATCTTGATGCTACCATTAACAATTTACTATACTCGCTCCATCACATCCCCACCTACCTAACCTTCCCTCCCTCCATCCATCAATCCATCTTAGTTTTTAGTGCATGTCAAAGTAAATTGCATACATCTGTACATTTCTGCCTAAATAATTCAGCATATATATCAACTATAGCTCAATATATTTTATAGTCTTCCCTTTTATATAAAATTCATATTAAATAATGAAACTGTTCAAATATGCAGAATAGTATCATCACTCCCCAAAACTTCCCCCACGTTCCTTCCCAGGCAATCCCTCCAATACCCTAGAGGCAACCACTCTTCTGACTTTTTTACATCACTAATTTTTTCTATTTTTAAAGAATACATCGGATGCAACAGAAACCAGCAAAGAAAAACAATAAAAAACAAAAGTACATATCGATTCGATCATATAGTATTAACATGTTTGTGTAGGGCCCTCGGCATGTTGGTAAGGTTCATCCACTTTCTCGTATGTACCAGCACTCCATTCTTTTTAATCCTTTTCCAATTTATTGGACTGGCATAACTGAATAATTACAGAGAAATAGCATTCATTTTCCAAACAGGTTTGGTTACCCAAGCTAGCCTGGACAACTAGGTCATCATGATTAAAATTACATCATGTTTAAAAAATACAGTTGAATCCTGGAGCAGCTGTCGTTTACGAAATAAGCAGCCCGCGGTTTACGGCACTATTAACTGACATCTCTTCGGTGTCTTGCACAACAAAGAGTACAACAAAGTTTATTAAAACCATGCCTATGTATTCCTCATTGTTTCACCTTTGTGATAATTATTTTCATTATTTTATTAACTGTTTATTTCCACAGTTCTTGAAGGCGTATGATCTTTAAAAAGGAGAAGGAGGAGGAGGAGGAGGAGGAGAGAAGAAGCTATTTCAGTGACTAATGTTCTTGAAACTACTAGAGCAGAAGAAGATCGTACCAGCAGGGTTAAGAATACGCTATTCCGTGCACCTGGAACAGCGTGTATGAGAGGCACTGTCTCCGTGCAGTTCTTCATTAACTCTGCATAGTGAAGTATAGTCAACTGTCTGATAAACCTTTATGAATAACAGAAAGCTACAGAGAGCGAACACTTTTGTTTAAAAGATGATTTCAACATTAAGAAATTAATGTTGAAACATTACCATCGATGTGCAAAAGCACGCATGCTTTCCTAGTTTTCCGGGAAGCACTGCTCTGCAAGTACTGTGAACAGGTTTCAGTGAATTAGTGGAGTCAAGAGTAGAGTTCAGATGCCCTGATTTCAAATCTTACCATGAAGATCTCAGGGTTCTGTGAAGTAGCAACTTTTCAGCTACACTTACAGTAGCTGGAAAGTTCTACATAGGAAACTACGCATTTTAAAATGTTTTCTAATGTCTCTAAACCAATTTTCCACAAATGTAGATGGTTTGTTTGAGATGACTCCTGAGTACATCCTCCTGCCTGATAATTACTCTTAATTATCTAATCGGAAGATTTTGCCCCGAAGAAAAGAGGTATAATGCCTTGTTTTGCTTCAGATCTAAAGTAGCTGGCAATCATAAATAAGACTTTTTTTTCATTTGTGCTATTTTTTATTTATTTATCTATTTGTCCTAGTTGTCTGTGCTTTCATTGGAGAATATAATTTAAGATAATACTGAAGATTTTGGGCTGGGTGCGGTGGCTCGTGCTTGTAATCTTAGCACTTTGGGAAGCTGAGGTGGGAGGATTGCTTGAGGCCATGAGTTTGAGACCAGCCTGAGCAAGAGTGAGACCCCCTTCTACACAAAAAAATACAAAAATTGAAAATTCAGCCGGAAGTTGTGGCATGTACCTGTAATCCAAACTACTCGAGAGGCTGAGGCAGCAAGATCACTTGAGCCTAGGAGTTTGAAGTTGCAGTGAGCTACGTTGATGCCACTGCACTCCAGCCTGGGTCACAGAATGAAAAAAAACTAAAGATTTTTTGAAAATAAATCAGTCATTTATGTGACAGTTTCTGTGCTTAGCAAAAGTAAGTACCTTGCTATGGATACACGTACAAAATAGTGCTTTGTTGCCAGAAGAATAAAAAAGCAGACTAGAATATATCATTATTGACCAGGAAATACCATTTGTCATTCTTTTCTTCGTAAAATCTTAGTTACTTATATTAATCAAAAGGCAAAGTTACACCTAACTCAAAATCATGAAGCACTTCAAAAGCATATTAATTTCATTTCATAGTATACCATATTATAGACTTTGCATTTAAATATATGTTTTGTCACTAGTATGAAATGAATTTTCAAGAACTAAACATATTTTGATTGACCAGGTTAGTGGAGACATTTAAGGCAATATTGTAGAAGGGAGAAATTGGCTTAGGATTTTGAATACATCTATTCAAGTACTCTGTGAAAGATTCAAAGAAGTGTCCGTTGATTTCTGTTTCTGGAGAAAAGGTAGTCTAGGTTTTCTAGAGAAGCTTCCTGTTGAAATTCATCATCAAAGCTAGACTAAATGTTAAAAATTATAATTCTTCCTACAAGTATCAAAGAGCTGACAAGATAGCTAGAAATCCTCAGGCCTAATGTAGGGACCGAGAAAGAACCTAGAAATATAAGCAGAGGTTGAAGCAGTTTCTACCGTAAGGGAATTTGCCTATCCAGTTGAAATAAAATTTTATTTTACAGCTCATGGGGAAGGAGAGCAAAAGAAGAGCTTCAGATCTTCCACTGGACTCTACAAACATGAGCAGTCAGAGAACTGTAAGGGAATCTGCCTTGAAGCCGAGCAGGAGGGAAACATCGTTCCTAGGAATTTGTAACTATGAGCCAGCGCTGGCACACATTTTTAGACAAGATGCCTTTCCATAAGTGACAGGAAAAACCACACGCCCTGAATTTTGGTCAGATTTGTACTATCGGCTGTTAATGTCTTTAGGAGCCTGACAAAAGTTAAAACAAATCCTCTCTAAAGAAATCATCTTCATCTTAAGCCTCAAATAATTTCATAAAGAAACTTTTTCAGAGAGCTCCCATGAAAAACAACCAAGCTACACACAGAGAAAACATGATGAAGAATCTTTAGAAAAAATAGATTGCAGAAACAGGCCCATAAAATCTTCAGACACTGGAATTGCCAGACATATAATACAAAATAACAATATTTATTATGTTTAGAGCATAAATAAATAAAGAACAAGTTAAAAAATATCGGCAGGAAATCGCAAACTATAACAACTGACCTAGCCATACAAAAAAATCAAATAGCATTTCAAGAATTAAATACATAATTGAAATTAATAACTTGAACAGAATGGTTTATTAGACACAGCAAGGTAGATAAGTGAACTAGAAGATAGGCCAGAAGAACTATTCAAAATGTATCAAAAAGAAAAGACACGATAGGAAATATAGATTCAGAGATATGAAAGATAAAACATGACATTTAAATTGAAGCCCTAGAAAGACAGGAGAAAAAGAAATAGTCATAAATTAATACCAATCCGTGAGTTCCAAAAGCCTAAGAAATCTCAAATAGGATAAATAAAAAGACATACACATACACATAGAGATCCATCATAGAGAAACTGCAGACAACCAAAGACAAGGAGACAATGTTTAAAGCAGGCAGAGAAAAAGGTAGATTAATTCAACAGGAAAATGTATAGATTGAGCACTGACTGCTCAAAAGAAAAAACATTTGTTAGAAGATACTATAGCGGAATTTATTCAATGTGCTGAGATAACATAAATGCTAAACTAGACTAGAATTTAGGCTATTAAGACAGAATTGCCTTTCAAGAGTTAATAATTAATGACATTATCATGTAAACCACAACAACAAAAAGAAACCATTTGCCACCAGCAGGTTTTCATTGATGGAAATTTGGGAAGATAAATTGTCAAAATACTCAATTAAAAGATAAATATGCACAACCAGAAGCATATCAAAAATTAGGATTCAGAAATGTTGAAAGTAAAAGATAGGTAGTAAAAGGTTGAAGTTTTTACTAAGTAATAGAAAAAAAGATACTTAAAGAATAGAAAGTTAAAACTTTAAAGGATGAAAAATACACATTATTAGCAGAAAAGAACTGGTGTAGCTGTATTAATACCACTTTAAAGCAAAAACCATTACCAGATCTAATTACTTTGGAATGACAAAAGTTTTCTTTCATTGGGAAAATATAGCAATTTTAAATTTGCATGCCCTCTGTCAATATTGCCTCAGATCATTTAAGGCAGAATTGACAGGAAAATAAAGAAAAATAAACCCTCAATTATAGTGGAGGATTTTAATACCACCTTTTCAGAAACTGATAAATCAAGCCAACATAAATGGAGTTTACTCAGTTTCAATGCAAAATATTAAAGTTCATGATGAACAATGTTGACCTAGTTGATACATATAAAGACAATATTCTGAATAATCAACGCAATGTACACAGGCCACATTGCTTTCAAATGCACATGAAGATGGAGGTTAGCTTCAGACTGGACCTATGGGGAGGTCTGGAGAAGAATTACATCACAGCGTCAGTCCACCTAGAGGCAGGAAGGCTAGCTTTCTGTACAAACATGTCTATTTACCCTGGACTTCAGATTGCCCCTGGGGTGAGGTGGGATTATACCTTCCCACATGAGGAAGCTCCCATTCTGAACAGGTCCTTTCTCCGAGAACTTAGCAGTAATCCTTATAGAAGCTGGCTGACGGGGGCAGTGGCCTGTTACAGGGGATCTGGGTGTGGTGTCAACGGTATCCAACACTGTCCACCCCTTACTTGTCAGGTTACTCAGATCTACTTGCTTCTCACATTAAGTTTATTCTATCCAGGCAAAATTTATCCAGGACTCTGGTTGGTCCCAATTTCTGGGCAATATACAAAAGGAGAATTAATGAAATGAACAACAGCCTCTGTTGCTATAGCTGGTCCCAACTCAATAAATGATGCTCATCTGCTCTCCTTGCTATCACCCACTCTAGCTCCCTCTCCCCTTAGGCTAGCACTTTTGGATGCCTGCCTTTCCGAGTAACTCAATCCACCAGTCCTGAGGGGTCTGAGCCCCTGGTTATCATGTACTTACTAAAATATTTTATACAATAAATGAGATCTTCAAGGTTACTTTTGGAATTCAAAGATTTACTCCTATCTGGTAAACAGCTTTTATTAAGTAGTCAAAATATGCATAATTTTATTACCGAGTGATTCACTTGAAAGATGACCTTTGTTTATAGAAGTCCACCAGTCCCTTTGGGCGATTGGCTCAGCCGCTGCTCAGCACAGTGGGGCCTCTGTTTTGCTCCCAGCATGAGTGCTTAATTGGTATTACTGTTTATTCCTGATTTCACAGCCTTCCTTTTTTCTCCTTCTAAAACCTAGTTTCCTCTGAAAATAGAACAAAAATGGTAAAGGTAGGAACAAAATGGCGAGGTAGGAAATTTTTTCAATTATCTTATATGCACATTGTGAAGATCACACTTACTTCTATACCATATGATTTTCCGAGTCCAGTGTGTCCTCTGTAATCTCTCTCATATTATTAGGTAGTTTGTTTACATAAGAGAAATCAATTGCATTTCTTGCCTCAGTATAAGAGTTTAAGAGTCACAACTTCTGTCTCTCTGAGGTTTAATGTCATCTCTCCATGAACTTACCTTTTCTTCTTTTATTTTCTGTCAAAAGGTATGCTAAGCCTGTCTCCTATCTATGGCTGATTTCAACACCAGCAGGACTACTCGAAACATTAAGCAGCCATATGACAACCTTACAAAGACCTCAACTCTGACTCAGCAGATGGTCTTTTACCACCTACTTGCACTCCACTAAAAAGTGATTCAGATAACACAGCTGCAACTTAAGTGCATGGTCTATAGGGATTGCAGAACAAGTCCAGTGTCCATAGGATGATGGAGGCACACGGGACTTGCGGAAGAGAGAAGGATGTGGGCAAGTCCACTCTGGCGTATTGGAGAAGGAATGCCTGTGCCTAGGTCCCATCTACTGGAACAGCATTGCTCAGAGGGATATTGTTTTATTAAGAGAGATTCTTCATAGTTGCCTGTCCCACTGGAGATACTTAATCAGAATATTCATGGCAACTGTTAAGATAGTCTCGGTGATCCTTATTATCAGGTAATTCCAGGAAACATTGCCTTAAGGACAAAAATATTTAAATTATGAAAAAGTGTTTTATGGTTGCCCAAAGATGCTGACTCATGAGAACACAAGGACTTATTCAAGGTTTTCATCTAGAATATCACTGGCAAGTGAAGCCTATCAACCCAGAGATTCTTTCCTCAGTAGAAACTTACTATATTTGTTACTTCCCTCAAGATCCAAGGCAGGACTAAGTAAGGTGAAGTTGGTCTTTGGGGCTGTATGCCTTAGCACTGTCTCCTCCAGCTCTCTTCCCTTTCCCCAAGGGCACTCAATATCATGCTTCTTGCTGGGATATCAGGGAAGCAAACTGTGTTAAACTTCCTCCAGCAAGCCCACTGTCACCAAAATGCATCTATGCAGCCAAGACTGAATTCTGTACAGGCATACCTTGTTTCATTGTGCTTTACTTTATTGTACTTTGCAGGTATTGCATTTTTTACAAATTGAAGGTTGTGGCAACCTTACATTGAGCAAGTCTATCAATGTCACTTTTCCAAAAGCATGTGCTCACTTCATGTCTCTATGTCACATTTTGGTAATTTTCACAATATTTCAAACTTTTTCATTATTGTCATGTCTGTTAGGGTAATTTATGATCAATGATCTCTGATGTTACTATTGTAATTGAGGCACCATGAACCTCTTCCCCATCCCTTGGCAGTACTGTACCAGCACACTGAGTGGAAAGAGATTCTGTGTGCCTGGGGGAGGGACAGTGAAGTGGTTGTGGGACTTTTCATTGAAGCTCAAGGCCATCCTTGAACAGGAGAAAGAACAGGGCAGAATTCTGCTGGTGCCCATGAAGGGAGGATTGAGATGAGTCCAGCCAGAGGGAAATCCTCTGCCCTGAAACCCGAGTTCCAGGTAGCCCCACCACCAGCAGACGAAAAGCAGCCTGGGGCCCAGACTGAATTCACAAGGCAGTCAGACCACAAAGGCTGCAGTCCTTGGGCAATTCCTGCAGTTGTACTGGCTCAGAGCCACTGGACTTGGGGTGCAAGTGACCCAGTGAGACAACAGTGGTGGTGGCCAAGCCAGTGCCTATGTCATCCCTCTCCCTCAACTCCAAGCAGTGCAGCTCAAGGAGAGTCTTCTCCCACTTGGGGAAAGAAAAGGGAAGAATTCAGAGTTTCTTTTGCAACTTGGGTACCACCTCAGTCACAGTAAAATAAAGTCCTGAGCGGATTCCTGAGGCCCCTGAATCCAGGCCTTAGATCCTGGAAGGCATTTCTGAACCTGCCCTGGGCCAGAAGAAAACATGCTGCCCTGAAGGGAAGGACTCAAACCTGGCAGGATTCACCACTTACTGATTAAAGAGCCCTTGTGCTCTGAATAAGCATCATAGATAGCCAGGCAACAGTCACCAGGGGCTTTGGGTGAGACTGGGCTGGTTTCAGGTATGACCTGGCAGTGGTGGCCAAAAAGGAACGCCTGTGTCACTCACTCCTCCCCCAACTCCAGCAGCCCAGCACAGAGAATAAGAAAAGAGAATGAGAGACATTGCCTGGTAATCCAGGGAATTCTCCTGTATCTTTCCCAAGTCCACCAAGGTGGTACCCCCAGAAGTCTGCAAGAGTCACAACATTACTGGACTTGGGGCACCCCCAGTGCTGACATGGCTGCAGTGATCAAAGACTTAGACCACAACACTCAATTCTCTTTGAATATCTGGAAAGTCTTCTGAAGAAGGATGGATTCAAATAAGCCCAGACTGTAAACATTAAAATAAATACCTAACTCTTCAATGCCCAGATATTGATGAACATCCACAAGCATCAAGAACACCCAGGAAAATATGACCTCACCAAATGAACTAAATAAGGTACCAGTGACCAGTCCTGGAGTGATGGAGGTATGTGACCTTTCAGATAAAGAATTTAAAATACTATCCCGAAGAAGCTCAATGAACTTCAAGACAACACAGAGGAGGCATGCAAAAGCCTATCAGAGAAGTTTAACAAAGAGATTGAAATAATAAAAAAGAAAAATCAAGCAGAAATTCTGGAACTAAAGAATTCAATTAACAAACTGAGAAATGCATCAGAGCCTCAAAACAGCAGAATTGACCAAGCAGAAGAAACAATTAGTGAGCTTGAAGACAGTATATTTGAAAAAAACATAGAAGGGAACAAAGAACAAAGAATAAGAAAGAATGAAACATGTCTGTAAGATCTAGAAAATAGCCTCAAAAGGGCAAATCTAACAGTTATTGGTCTTAAAGAGGGTAGAGAGAGATTGGGGTAAAAAGTTTATTCAAAGAACAATAACAAAGAACTTTCCAAACCTAGAGAAAGATATCAATACTCAGGTACAAGAAGGTCACAGAACACCAAGCAGATTTAAAAACAAGACTACCTCAAGGTATTTTATAATTAAGCTCCTAAAGGTCATGGATAAACAAAGGGTCCTAAGGGAAGTGAGAAAAAAGAAAAATATAACAAATAAAGGAGCTCCAATGGCAGTAGACTTCTCAGTGGAAACCGTACAGACCAGAAGAGAGTGGCATGACATATTCATAGTGCTGAAGGAAAAAAACTTTAACCCTAGAATATTACATTCTTCAAAAATATCCTTCAGACATGAAAGAGAAATAAAGACTTTCCTGCACAAGCAAAAGCTGAAGGGTTTCATCAACACTAGATTCTGTCCTATAAGAAATGCTAAAAGGAGTTCTTCAATCTAAGAGGAAAAGACATTAATAACAATAAGAAATCATCTGAAGGTATACAACTCACTGGAAACAGTAAGTACAAAAATATAGAATACTCTATTGCTATAATTATGGTGTATAAATCACTTATATCTTGAGTAGGAAGACTGAAAGATAAACCTATCAAAAATAACTATAATAACTTTTTGAGAAATAGATAATATAAAAAGATTTGGATGGAAAGAATAAAAAATTAAAAAGTGAGGGGGTGGATGGAGTTAAAGGGTTGAATTTCTGTTAGAGTTCCCTTTGCTTGTTTATTTGTTTATTTATTTGTAATCACAGCTGTCATGTTTAAAATAATTGGTTGTAAAATTTTTTGAAAGCCTCATGGTAACCTCAAGGCAAAAACCTACAACAGATACACAAAAAATAAATAGCAAGAAATTAAAACACACTACCAAAGAAAATCAATTTTAACAAAGGAGGACAAGAAAGGAGGAAGAAAGAAAAAGAGGGCCACAAAACAACCAGAAATCAAATAACAATATGGCAATAGTAAGTCCTCACCTATCAGTAGTAACATTGAATGTGAATGCACTAAACTGTCCAATTGAAAGACATAGAGTGGCTGAATGGATAGAAGAATAAGAACCAACTATATGTTGTCTGCAAGAAATGCACTTCACCTATAAAGACACACATAGCATGAAAATGAAGGGATAGAAAAAGATATTCCATGCAAATCAAAACCAAAAAAAGAGCAAGAGTAGCTATATTTCCATTAGACAAAATAGATTTCAAGACAAAAACTGTAAAAAGAGATAAAGTCATTACATAATGATAAAGGGGTCAATACAGCAAGAGGATATAACAATTCTAAATATGTATCCACCCAATACAAGAGCACCCAAACATACAAAGCAAATATTATCAGAGCTAAAGAGAGAGACAGACCCCAGTGCAATAACTGTTGGAGACCTCAACACTCCACTTTCAGCACTGGACAGATCATCCAGACAGAAAATCAACAAAGAAACATTGGACTTAGTCTGCACTATAGACAAAATGGAGCTCATAGATATTTACAGAACATTTCATCCAACAGCTGCAGAATACACACTCTTCTCAGCTCATGGATCATTCTCAAGGATAGACCACATGTTAGGCTAGAAAACAAGTCTTTAAATATTAAAAAAAATTGAAATCATGTCAAGTATTTTCTCTGACCATAATGGAATAAAACTAAAAATCAGTAACAAGAGGAACATTGGAAACTATATAAACACATGGAAATTAAACAATATGCTCCGGAATGACCAGTGGATTAATGCGGAGATTAAGAAAGACATTTAAAAATTGCTCAAAATAAATGAAAATGATAACACAACATCAAAACCTATGGGATACAGAAAAAGTAGTAATAAGAAAAAAAAGTTTATGTTAATAGCAATTAGTGCCTACATCAAAACAGTAGAAAAGCTTCCAATAACCTGATGATGCATCTTAAAGAAGTAGAAAAACAAGAGCAAACCAAACCCAAAATTAGTAGAAGAAAAGAAATTATAAAGATCAGAGCAGAAATAAGTGAAATTGAAATTAAAAAAATACAAAAGATCAATGAAACAGCCAGGCACAGTGACTCATTCCTGTAATTCTAGCACTCTGGGAGGCCAAGGCAGGAAGATTGTTTGAGCTCAGGAGTTCAAGACTAGCTTGAGCAAGAGCGAGACCCAGTCTCTACTATAAATAGAAAGAAATTAGCCAGGAGTGGTGGTGCATGCCTGTAGTCCCAGCCACTCAGGAGGCTGAGGCAGGAGGATCGCTTGAGCCTCGGAGTTTGAGGTTGCTGTGAGCTAGGTTGACTCCATGACACTCTAGCCCAGGCAACAGAGTGAGACTCTGTCTCAAAAAAAAAAAAATCAATAAAACAAACATTGAGTTTTTGAAAAGATAAACAAAATTGACACACCATTAGCCAGACTAAGAAAAAAAGAGAGAAGATCCAAATAAATTAAATCAGAGGTGAGAAAGGAGACATTACAACAGATACCACACTGCAGAAATCAAAAGAATTGTTAGAGACTACTATGAGCAATTATATGCCAATAAATTGGAAAACCAAGAAGAGATGGATAAATTCCCAGGTGCATACAACCTGCCAAGATTGAACCATGAAAAAATCCAAAACTGAACAAACCAATTATAAGAAACAAGATAGAAGCAGTAATAAAAAGTCTTCCATCAAAGAAAAGCCCTGGACCTGCTAGCTTCACTGCTGAATTCTACCAAGTGTTCAAAGAAGAAATAATACCAATCCTACTTAAACTATTCCAAAAAATTGAGGAGGGAGTTCTACCACACTCATTCTATGAGGCCTGTATGACCATGAAACCAAAACCAAAGACACAACAACAACAAAAGAACACTATAGACTAATATCTCTGATGAACATAGCTGCAAAAATCCTCAACAAAATACCAGCAAACTGAATTCAATGACACATTAAAAAGATTGTGCATCATGATTAAGTAGTATTCATCCTGGGGATGCAAGACTGGTTCAATATGCACAAATCAATCAACATAATATGTCATATCAACAGAACAAAGGACAGAAACCATATGGTCATTTCAATTGATACTGAAAAAGGATTCAGTAAAATTTAATATCCATTTACAATAAAAACTCTCAAAAACTAGATATAGAAGGAACTTATCTCAACATGATAAAAGCCATATATGACAGGCTGACAGCTAGTAATATACTGAATGAGAAATAACTGAAAGCCTTTCCTCTGAGATCTGGAACAAAACAAGAATGCCCACTTTCACCACTTTTCTTCAACATATTAGTGGAAGTTCTACACTTGACCTTGGCCAAAAGACTGAGAAGCAATCAGAAGTTCTAGCTACAGCAATCAGATAAGAGAAAGAAATAAAGGGCATACAAATTGGAAAGGAAGAAGTCAAATTATCCTTTTTTGCTGATGATATGATCACGTATCTAGAGAAACCTAAAGACTCCACAAAAATTCAGTAAATTCAGTAAAGGATAAAAAATCAACATACAAAAATCAGTAGCATTTCTATGTGCCAACAGTAAATAATCTAAAAAAGAAACAAACAAAAAAATCCCAATTACCACAGCTACAAATAAAATAAAATATCCAGGAATAAACTTAACCAAAGAAGTGAAACTTCTCTGAACACAGACTACAAAACACTGATGAAAGAAAATTGAACTGGACACAAAAAACTGATAAGACATTTCATGCTCATGGGTTAGAAGAATCAACATTGGTAAAGTGTTTATACTACCCAAAGCAATCCGCATCAAAATACCAGTAACATTCTTCACAGAAATAGAAAAATTCTAAAATTTATATGGAACCATAAAAGACCTAGAACTGATAGCCAGACTAATCAAGAAAACCAAAAGAGAAGACTCAAATAAATAAAATCAGAAACAAAAAAAGGAGACATTACAAATGACACCACAGATATACAAAAGATCTTCAGAGACTATTATGAACAACTACACACTAACAAATTAGAAAACCCAGAAGAAATGGATAAATTCTTGGCCATATACAACCTACCAGGATAGAATCAAGAAGAAATAGAAAACCTGAACAGACCAATAAGCAATGACACTGAATCAGTAATAAAGTCTCCCAGCAAAAGAAAGTTCAGGATCAGATGGCTTCGCTGCCAAATTCTACCAAACTTACAAAGAAGAACTAACACCAATTTTCAAACCATTTCAAAAAACTGAAGAGGAGAGAATTCTTCCTAACTTATTCTATGAGGCCAGCATTACCCTAATCTTAAAACTAGCAAAGGATGCAACAAAAATAAAAAAGAAAACTACAGGCCAACATCTTTTATGAATATGAATATAAAAATCCTCGACATAATACTAGTAAACTGGATCCAACAGCACATCAAAAAGATAATACATCATGATCAAGTGGGATCTATCCCAGGGATACAAGGATGGTTCAACTTATGCAAATCAATAAATGTGATCCATCACAACAGAATGAAGGACAAAAATCTTATGATCATCTCAATAGATGCAGAAAAAGCATTTGATAAAACTGAGCATCCCTTTATGATATAAACTTTGGACAAACTAGTCAGAGAAGGAACATACCTAAACATCATAAAGGCCATATATGACAAACCTACAACTAACATCATACTGAATGGGGAAAAGCTAAAAGCCTTTCCTGTGAGAACTGGACCAAGACAAGGTTGACTACTTTCACCACTCCTATTCAACATAGCACTGAAAGGCCTAGCCAGAGCAATCAGGCAAGAGAAAGAAATGAAAGGCATCCAAATTAGAAAAGAGGAAGTCAAACTGTCCCTTTCTGCAGATGACATGATCTTTTATCTAGATAAACCTAAAGACTCCACTGAAACACTTGCAGATCTGATCAATAATTTTAATAAAGTTACCAGATACAAAATCAACAAACAAAAATCAGTAGTGCATCTATACACCAATTATGAACTAGCTGAGAAAGAAACCAAGAAGGCAATCCCATTTACAATAGCTACAAAAAGTATAAAATATCTAGGAATAAATTTAACCAAGAAAGTGAAAGACCTCTACAAGGAAAACTACAAAACCAGTGAAAGAAATTAAAGAGGACACAAACAAATAAAAAGACATCTCCCATGCTCATGAATTAGAAGAATTATTATTATTAAAATGATCATACTTCCCAAAGCAATCTGCAGCTTTAATGCAATCCCGATGAAAATACTAAAGTATTTTTTACACAGAAATAGAAAAAAACAATCCTAAAATTCATATGGAATCAAAAATGAGCCTGAATAGCCAAAGCAATCCTGATCAGAAGGAACAAAGCTGGAGGCATTACATTACCTGACATTATTTTACAAGACTATAGTAACCAAAACAGCAGTGTATTGGCATAAAAACAGACACATAGAAGTTGAAGACAGATCTTTTGATCAATGGAACAGAATAGAGACCCCAGAAACAAATCCACACATTTACGTCAACTGATTTTGACAAAAGTACCAAAAACATACACTGGGGAAAGGACACCTTCTTCAATAAATGGTGCTGGGAAAATTGGATATCCACAAGGAGAAGAATGAAATTGGACCCATATCTCTCATCATACACAAAAATCACCTCAGGATGGATTAAAGACTTAAACATAAGACCTAGAACTCAAGAATGCATAGGAGAAACACTACAGGGCATTGGTCTAGGCCAAGATTTTATGACTAAGATCTCCAAAGCACAAGCAACAACAATAACAAAAAAATAGATAAATGGGACTACACTAAACTAAAAAGCTTCTGAACAGCAAAGGAAACAATCAACAGAATGAAGAGACAACCTGTTCAATGGGAGGAAATAATTACAAACTATTCATTTGACAAGGGACTAATGCCCAGAATATATAAGGAACTCAAACAACTCAACAGTAAAAAACAAACAATCTCATTAAAAAGTAGTCATAAGACATGAACAGAAATTTCTCAAAAGAAGACAGAAGACATACTAATGGCCAACAGGTATATGAAAAAACGCTCAACATCACTAATCATCAGGCAAATGCAAATTAAAACCGTATCTTACCACAGTTAGGATGACTATTATTAACAAGACAAAAGAATAATAGATGCTGGTGAGGACGCTGGGTATTAATGGCCACCACAAATACTAACACACTAACATAATCAATACTCATTGTGTGCGTGTAGCAAAATATTACATGTAGCACATAAATATGCACACATATTAGATTACATATCAATAAAAACATTTTTAACGTAAAAAAGACTTAGCTCTTTACGTAGTCGTTCTTTTTGAAATTTTCAGAAATTTGAAAAAAAAAATCCCACATGGCTCTGGATTATCATGAAATATTAATTATTTTTAAATTTTCCTTTAAAAAATAAAAAGTGCTAATATGGACTGTAGATGTGAATGGACTGTGAATAGGGTTTTAGGGTTTTAAAATAATGGTAACAATTACATGGAACCAGAAAATACATTTTTAAAATGTAAGTAGTGTAATTTCACTTCTATCCTTTGGGATATAACATTTTTGTGATTAGCAATTGCTCTTTGTTTAGGATTTATCTTTTAGAGGAAACTTCAGTTTTCTCCCTCCTTTTATTCATGTGCCTGTGTGCATGATGTCTAAATCACTGGTCAAGAGTTCCTTGGTGGTTTTGATAATCTGACTGCATTGCAAAGGAACCTTTCAGAGAGTGGGACTGAGTGGGAGGATGTCCCCTGAGCATAAGCCTGGTGCTTAAGATTCAGGATTTCCCTCAATTTGCTCTGCTGGGAGCCCTAGGAAACCTCAGATGCACTTTACTGTCCAGATACACTTACAAGGCATGTGGGCAACTATCAATTTATAAATGGACCTTCAGCCTCATCCACATGACAATATATTTTAATGTTAAGGAAAAATGTCAACATATTTGGAAAACTATGGTGAGTGTCACTGATGCATTCATTATTTAGCAACTCAAGGGTGAAACATCCTCAAATATGTGTCTGGTGAATAAGATCACACACACACACACACACACACACACACACACACACACAAGCACACACACATTGGGCTTGCTGGCCTCTCTATGCTGTGGCCCTGGTGTACCCCGCGCATCCCCAGCTCCTGTGCTTGTGAGCACGAAAGACACAGAGGAGCTCGCACGTGAGAGCCCAGCTGTTGCTGGGAGACTGACTGAGGGTGGCAGCCAGAGAGAAGGAACTTGATTAATACCGACCCCCGCGCTCGCCACCAACTGCAGCGCAGCCTTCTCTGCGGTTCCCTCCCTTCAGCCTTCTGCATCCTTGCAGCCCCTGAGGCAAATCCAACTCAAACAGAAAAAAAAAAAGGCCCCGAAACTCTCGCTCCCCCCTTCCCTCCCCCATCCAGCCCCGCGGTAGCTCCGCAGTTGCCACACGAGCGCGGAGCCGCGGCCCCAGCCGGGCCGAGCGCGCCGACCGAGCGCCGTAGGTGAGGGGCCCGCGTCCCCGCCCGTTGCGGGCGCCGCGCCTCGCACGTATCCCGCCGCCGCCGCAGCCCGCGGGCACCATGACCGCGCTGAGCGCTGGGGTTACAGGTTGGTCACTGCCGCCGCTGCCCGGGAGGCTGCGGCGCGGCCGGTCGCCGTGCCCTGCGCCGAGGCCCGGGCTGCGCGCCCGCGGGTCCCCGGGCGGGGCTGAGCCGGGGCGGCGCGGGGCGCGGGGGCTGCACGAGGTGCTGGGGGCCCGAGGGCCTGGGCCCGGCGCGGGGGAGGGGAAGGGCGCCCCCAGCACAGCACGGGGCGCGGGGCTCCATGACGGCCGGGCTGCTGCACGGGGAGCCACGATGCGCCCTTCCTGCCCCTGCGCGCCCCGTGCTTGGGGCGCCCGCCGCGGGATGCGGCTTGGCGGGCCCTGGAAGCCGCCGAGCGCTGGCAGGACCTGGGGCCTGCCCCGCCTAGGCTGCTAGCAGGTGTAGGGGGCCAGGTGGCTAGGGATGCGGCTGGTGAGCGTCATGACAGCGGCTGCACCTGCCCACTCGGCACCCGGGCCGCTGCCTCGGTAAACCTCCGGGAGAACGCGCAGGTGTGGGGGACAGTCCTGCTCCAGCGGGTTTCAGGAGGGACCCCGTGGCTTTGCCCAACCCCCATGCCCCTACGGATTGCTATTTGCTAAATGTCCCTCATTTTATTAATTGGCCTGGTGCAGAAGCTGTCATTGGGTTGGCCACACAGCAAGCAAAGCAGTGTCCTGCCAAACAACACCATTTTGTCATTGAATCTTTGCGAGACCAGCGTGGATGGCCTGGCCGGAATCCCACCGGCAGTCTGGATCCTGGATCAAGGGGTTTTCTCCTTGCCACGAATATTCCTGTCAGGATGGTGTGATGACTCTGAACTCAGATCCCAAGTTCTTGAAATACCACAGGGTAAATTTTTCAGTTTGAGGCATAATTTTTCAAGGACTGTGTTATTAAGGACGTATGAATACACCCACTCGTAGGCCTGGGAAGGTTTTCGTCTTAGTCTGCTGTTTGTGTGGTCATCAACTAGGCCTGATTGCCCTGGTGGTGAGAAATACGTGTTGAGTACCCGTGGCTTTCTTGTTCCTGGTTGGTGGAAAACACCTCTAATAGGGGATCAAAAATTAACAGGTGGCTATTTTTAAAAAACTTACGATTCATAGTTTAGTAGCTGCAACTATGATGTGATATTTATTCCCTGGGAGAGCAGGTGAACTCTGTGGCAGTATCCCTGAGGCAGACATACAGCAGGAGTGGCTTTTCACATTCAAAGATTACGTTTCAGCAGTTCTAAATAAAAATCAAACCTCTTCAATAACAACAAATATTTATTTCCTGACTGGTTGGCTTTCATTCTGTGTGCCTTGCTAGATTGGATTTTTAAATATTCCGTAGTGTATTTTGACCCAGCCATTGCTAAAACCAGACAGGGTGAAGAAAAAATCTGGCTTTGTAGAAAAAGTAAAACAGTAAAAATGCTCATTGGATCCTCTTTTATGTTTGTAAAAAACATGACATCTTTGCAGAATAGATGTGCTGTCACTTAAGGACTATGCTAAAATGTCTATAAAAATTGAGGAGAAATCTTGTCTTGTAAAATGGTGGTAATATAATTTTGGATAAGACTTGCAAGATATTCAAAAGAGGAACAATGTACTTTTAAAAGAAAATATCTACTCAAAATATCATCATTTGCTTGCAGTTCAGCAAATTGAAGTTTTGAGTAGCATTTTCTTCTTTTTTGGGTGTGGCATTTCTTTGAAATGTGTTCCAGTTGCTGCTTTTCTCTTTCCTGCATGCATTGTGTGTGTGGGTGGGTGTGTGTGCACCTTTTCACACAGGCACATATTTATTTTTATTACTTACCAATAATGCTCAAATAAATTCAGAATTTCCATAACTGTATGAATTTAACCCAAGGGGAAAGAGTCACATGTAGATGTGAAGTTTGTGAAGAAAAATCCATATTCACACCTTTATGTTGTGATATTAATATAAGCCACTGGACCAGGAGCTGGGTGTTCAGTGAGGAAAAGAGCTGGACCCAGACCCTAAGAATCTGCCAGGAAAGACAAATATGTAAACAGGGAGATATACAGAGAGATGTACTATTTTATAATTTTGGCTTGGGAACTGTGGTCTTGAGCTTAATAGATTGATAAAGGCCCCGCTGCCTTATGGTATCAACATTTTAGAGTTTGACCAGCGTTATATGATTTTAACTTGTCTCAAAGACTTGTGCAAGAAGTTTTACACCTTCAAAACTCTTTCTATGCAAATGTTGAAATTTTTTAAATTTATATTTTGAATTCTAAAATAATGAAGGATGATAGAGATGACAGAATGATAGAGGAAAAAAAAATAAATGGCCATAGTTCTAGCAACCTAACACAAATGATCAAAATATCTGTGTTTTCTGTAGTCTTTATAAAAGCATGACTATAGGGTAGTTGTATTCAGGGTGTTGTACAACTTTTTTTTGTTTTTTTTTTTTTTTTTTTTCTTGAGACAGAGTCTCACTCTGTTGCCTGGGCTGTAGAGTGCCGTGGCATCAGCCTAGCTCACAGCAACCTCAAACTCCTGTGCTCAAGCAATCCTTCTGCCTCAGCCTCCCGAGCAGCTGGGACTACAGGCATGCACCACCATGACCGGCTAATTTTTTACATATATTTTTAGTTGTCCAATTAATTTCTTTCTATTTTATAGTAGAGACGGGGTCTTGCTCTTACTCAGGCTGGTCTTGAACTCCTGACCTTGACCTATCCACCCGCCTCGGCCTCCCAGAGTGCTAGGATTACAGGCATGAGCCACCGCGCCTGGCCTAGACTTTTTAAAATTAAGAAACCATAAACGCCAAAATCAGGTGCTGCATAATGTCGTTTTGGTCAACAACGGACCACATATAAAATGGTGGCCCATAAGATCACAATGCCACATTTATACTCTATTTTTTTCTGTTTAGATACACAAATACTTATCACTATGTAACAGCTGCCTACAGTATTCAGTACAGTAACATCTGCACAGGTTTGTAGCCTAGCAGCAATAGGCTATGCCCTACAGCCTGGGTGTGCGGTAGGCTACGCTAGGTTTGGGTAAGTACACTCTGTGATGCTTGACAAAGGACGGAATTGTCCAACAACACATTTCTCAGTATATATCCCCATCATTAAATGACACAGTAAATGACTGTATGTCTCCCTTGTGAAGCTATTCCTCTGACGTCCATTCATTTCTTCATTCACTTCTTCAACAAGCACTGTTGACCACGTGAGTGTGGGTGCTGGCACTACGGCAAGAGCTAGAGCCGTCCTCTTTGTCACTCTCCCTATAAACAACAACTTACGGTCTCTCTACATCTTTCTGAAAATGAGGCAACCCAAACTGAACCCACAGTCGTACAGATTTGTCGGGTGAGGGAAGATGACGTCCTTGTGTTCTGCTTCCCCACGCATCCCACTCTGACGTTTGTTTTTGCTTATTTGTCACTAAATTTCCGAAAACACGTTGCTTATTTTCACCGTGTCAGTGATGACCTTGAGTAGTTTATATTGTTGATTTATTTCTGTAAGAATGCTCTCCTGAACGCTGTCCTCTTTGAGCGTTTGTGTGAAGCCTTGCTACTGCTTCTCTTTTTTTTATTTGTCACCTTGTCAGTAATGATCGGGTGGCAGATACATGTCAAGTAAACTAATCGCCTTCCAACAGGATTTGGACTGGGATTAAGGCGGATCTTGTGTCCTTCCTGCCCAGCTTCAGCAGCCCAAGGCCCATGAGCGCTCGGAGCCCAGCAGGTTGGCAGCTACACCCACGACGTCTCAGGCATCCCTGGTCCCCCAGGTAGCGAAAGTCGTGAGACAGAACCCCGAGTTTCTGGGAGGCAGCGCTCCGGTCTGTGACTGACATGTTGGCCACCCCGTCCCCGGACGGACGCCCGGCAGGGCAAAGGCATCTCGCGTTTCCCAGGTGGTGACACCGGGCTGGAACGCCGCGGAGCCCAGGCGTCGGTCCTGCCAGACGAGTTTCTGCTCCAGGCCGACTCTGAACCTGCGACTCGACGCGGGGTCGCGGGCAGCGGAGCCGTTTGCAGGAGTGGTACCGGGGGATGTCAGTGTAGACCAGCCACACGCCGCGTCTACGCGGTCCCACCTCTCTCCCGCCCGCGCCGCCCCCCTCCTCTCGCCCGGCACCCCCCACCTCACCTGCGCGCGCGCAGGGGCGGGGCCGGTGACGTCACCTCCCCGCGAGGGGGCGGGGCCTGCGGGGCCGCAGTGCAACGCGGAGGGGCGGGGCCTGCGGCGCGTGACCGGCTGCGGGAGGCAGGGACCGGCGCGCGGCGGCGGCGGGGCCTGGACCTGCGGGCGCGCGAGTCCGGCTCCGCGGGGCGTGGCCGGCGCGGGCGCCGCAGCGGGTCACGCGCCGTCCTCCTTCCCCGCCTGCCACCTGGGCGTCGGCGTGCGGACGCGCACCTGGCCGCCGGCGGCCGCGCCGCGTCCCTGCCGTGTCCGCCCGGCCGCGCGCCCGCTCGTTGCTGCCGTTTCGGGGCCGGCCCGGCGGCGGCGGCGGCTGCATGCTGCGGGAGCGCTAGCGGCCGCGGCGCCGGCTTCGGGGCGCGGGAGCGAGAGATGCTGGAGCTGAGGCACCGCGGAGCCGGCCCCGGCCCCGGGGCGGCGGGGGCGCCGCCACCCCGCGAAGGAGAGGCGGCCGGCGGCGACCATGAAACCGAGAGCACCAGCGACAAGGTGAGTGGGGCCGCGGGAGGCGCACGCTCGCGCCCGGCTCGGTTCCCGGTTTGGGCTGGGACACCTGCGAGCGAGGGTGGGGCCCGCGGAATGTCAGGTGAGGGTGCGGGCTGTCACCTGGGGCAGGGTCGGGAACTGCGACCCTGGCGACGACGCGTTTCCCAGGGCGACCGCGACCGCGGCCCCGGGTAGCTGGGGGTCCACCTGGGCTGCAGGTGGCTGCTTCCCGCTTCGGCCGCTTCCTGGGGACCTGGGACCGACTGTGCAGTCAGGGCGAAACCCGCCACCCTGGGAGCTGCCACCTCGCGCCTCTTCTCAGTAGAAGGGACAAGTTAGCGAGGACTAAACTTAAGACAAGCTCCTTCGGTTCTAGCCTGTTACTGGATGCCGGAGGCTCGGCTTCTCTCGCTAGCGCATCAGTACTTTGATCTCCTCTGTCCTTTTCCACTACAATAGATTTTGGGGGTTTGAGGGGATCATGCACGTGACACAGTTGTGATCTTCCAGCTTCTTTTGAGTGCGAGGCAGACAGTGTAGTTCTTCTGTCTACCAGTAGATTTCATTTAACCCGATACGTTAATTCATGGGGATATTTCACTCTCTTTTGTATAGATGAGCCTCGTTTCACATTTGAGAATAATCTAGAAAAAGAGAGTTCAGGCGTATTCGGTAATACAGTGGTGCAAGTAAGAACTTCAGAAGGAATTTAGTTTTACGACCTGATGAGCTGGATGGTTTGGGAAATTGGGCCAGACTGTTTTATAAAACTTTTTATTTATCAAATTCCATTTTATTTGAGAAGCCCAAAACGCTTCACCTGTTTCTAGAAGCGTTCTTTTTTTGGAAGCAGGTGTTGCTGCTGTTTGACTTACATACGTGAAGTGCATTGCTCAAGGTCGAGTCAGTGCCTTCTGAAACTAGAACCTGAGTTTCCTGATTCCCTTTCTTCTGGTTTATAGCGTTGTCGAGACTCACGGGCAGTTTTCATTTGCGGAGGGTTCCACCCGAAAGTTAAAGCTGATGAACTTTAACTGTAACCCAACTTACAAAGCCCTAATAGGAACATATCACCTGGTAGCATGAAATAATAAACTTAACAGTGATTTCAGGACTGGAACTTTAGAATCAATGGGATAACACTTTTTTTCTTACCCTCTTAGCAGGAGGAATACAATGAGTCTGTGATAGAACACATGTGTCAAGGAATTACACAAATTATAACAATTTCCAGCTGCTGAAGGTTGAAATTACAAAGCTAGAAGCAGTGGGCTGAGAATAGACTTTGTGAAAACAGCCTTGGAAACTAGACCAAAAATAGAATTAATTAGATAGGGATTTGTTTTGTTTTGAGCACTGGTGTAGTTTAGAATCAAGGAAATACTGGCTTCTCCATGTTAACTTCCTTAACTTGACAAAGCTAACAAGCTTTTATTAAGAGGAAACATGTTTAGGAAGCCATGTATAAAATAACCTTTTTTTTCTCTTTTTAACACCATAATGTATTTAAAATGCAAACTACTTCTGTGGTGTGATTTGACTCAGAACTGTTGTCTCTAGCTCTCTGGGACTGGCTTACCTCACTGCATATTTATTTATTAACGCTGTACTGTATTGGTTTTCATTACTGCATGCCCAGCTGTGTTTTATTTTCTGAAAGTGGATGTGGGTTATATGTAACCTGTTTTGTTGAGATTTCTTAGACAAGGATGAACATATTCAAACAGTATCTAAAGTATTGCTGCAGTTTTAGAGTTTATCACGAGGACCTCTTGACTTGGCAGGCTTCGTGATGTTGAACTCTATCCTCTGTCTCTCTGTTCTTATCAGGGTGTGTATTTGAATGCACCTGTATTTCCAGGTCAAGAGCTATTTTAAAATCGGTTTGCACTTTGGAGGGTGGTTAATGTTTGGTCTGTTCCAACTCTTTAAGTGCCTTCTCTGTTCAAGTTGCAGTAAAGGCAGAACTCTTGGGGAGTTAATGAAAGAGCGGAGGAGGTGTACTGTATTCTGCAGTTACAGTACACCGCCATGCATTGTCATTTTGTAGTCTTTTTATAATGGCTTTATTAACGTGACAGTCCCTGTGTTCTGGGCTGGAGACTTATGCTGAGAGAAGACTCTGTGCTCCAGAGAATTAGCAAGTGAAAAAAGTGCTTCTTACCTGCAGGGCAGTGTTCCCAGTTGTTAAGTGCTGGAGTGGTACTTGAAAGATGACAAGGACCACCCCCTCAACGGACCCTCCAGGAGGCATACATGAGTTGGATTTGTTAGTAGTACATACAGGCTCATTTTTAGCACAGAGGGCATAATTGGACTCTACCTGGAAATTAAGGGAAAAGCTATCAATTGTAGGCCAGGGTTGAAGCAGGAATTAGAAGATTCCTGGGGGCTCACCAGGTGGACAGGGTTGGAGAAGGGCATTCTAGGCAAAGGACGCCTGGGGCTTTTTCTTGAGTCAGCACTCTAGGCACAGGGCTGGAGACGCAGCCAGGGAGATAATGAGGATCCCCGAGAGCTAAAGGAGGAGGGATTGCTGGAGGATATTTTCAGTAGTACTTAGGAATAAGGGCCGAGACTTAGAATACTGAGGTTAGCAAAAGATTTAGTAGAAGCCAGGTGTTAGGTGGAGGCAATTGAGAGATGAAATGTTGGTAGTTATTGTCAGAAAGTGGCAGTAAAAGGGACTACCGCAGGGGGAGGAAGTGAAGGTTTTCCTTTTCAAGGGAGGGGAGCTAAGTGAGCGAAGATGCTGACAAGGATGGGCAGGCCCTGGAAAAAAGAGATCAGACGTGGGGAGGGGAATGTCAATCATCGGGGTGTGCAAGGAAGGAAAAGAGGGATGCATGCCCCTTCCTGGAGAAAAGAAGGAATGGAGGGTGGCTGTGGGAACATTTTGAAAAGCAGAAGAGGGAAGACTAAAGTGTGTGATGCCTTTGATTTTCTCAGTAAAGTGGGAACTCAGAACCAGTGAGCTTCAAGGACTCTTAGAAACAATTAAACCCGATTCTCATGTATATAGTTAATAATAAGCTTGCTCTAAATTGTTTTGTGCAAAATGAGCCTAGAGCAAGTGGCAGAGCTGTCTCTGCCCCGTCACAGGCTGGGACTGTCCTGGTACATCCTACCAAGTATGACTCGCACCTTTTTGGAGTGTCTTTTTTTTTTTTTTTTTTTTTTTTGAGACAGAGTCTCACCCTGTTGCCCGGGCTAGAGTGCCGTGGCGTCAGCCTAGCTCACAGCAACCTCAGACTCCTGGGCTCAAGCAATGCTTCTGCCTCAGCCTCCTGAGTAGCTGGGATGACAGGCATGCAGCACCATGCCTGGCTAATTTTTTAAATATATTTTTAGTTGGTTGATTAATTTCTTTCAAGTTTTAGTAGAGATGGGGTCTTGCTCTTGCTCAGGCTGGTCCCAAACTCCTGACCGTGTGCTATCCACCCGCCTCGGCCTCCCAGAGTGCTAGCATTACAGGCGTGAGCCACCATGCCCGGCCTGGAGTGTCATTCTTAAGGAATATAATATGAAACGAACAAGAGGCAACTATTACAGAACTACATAGAATTATCAAACTCAGTGGAGACTCAGTTGAACACAAATTTGTTGAGTCCCAAATTAGCATAGTTCTTAAGTCAGGAGCAGTCACAGTCCTAATAATCGATACTTGTAGGGTAACTTAGAGTTCCCGCGGAGTACTTTGACATCTTACTTTACTTGCTTTCCCAGTGACTATGTGTATTAGGAATATCCTCATTTGATGGCTGGGAAGAAAGGCAATGGGAGTGACTCAGGCCTGGTGAAGGCCAGAGGTCAAGGGTGTGTAAGGAATTAGAGAGGGAGCCGGGCCAGCACTGAAGAAGCCCACAGCAGTGTAGGGCAGGCAGGGAGGTGGGGTAGTGAGGCTCTGATGGATCGAGGGGGGGAATGAGCACTGAAAGGGAGAGCCAGGACCCGACTCACACAGAGGCCAAGAGAAAACTTCCCCTTCACCCACTGAAGGGTCGCTGCAAAATCAGCTGACCAAAGGACGCTTAATAGGGTAAATGGCACACAGATTTGTTAATGTGCATGGGCGGGGGACCCCCACCTCCCAAGGGGGTACAGACGCTGGGTAATGTGTAAAGAAAAGATGTTTGTTTGTCTCACAGTTCTGCAGGCTGTACAAGAAGTGCTTGCGAGCTAGCGAGCGCTTCAGGGAGCTTCCACTCGTGGGGAGGGCAGAGGGGTGCTGGCGTGCGCAGAGGCCGTGGGGCGAGAGAGGAAGGCAGGCAGAGCAAGAGGGAGAGGTGCCAGGCTCTTCTCAACAACCGGTTCTGAACTCACTCCTGCCACAAAGACACCAAGCTATTCATGGGGCATCCGCCCCTGTGACCCAGACCCCTCCCACCGGGCCAACCTCCAACACTGGGGATCCGACGTCAGCAGGAGACTTGGTGGAGCCCAGCAGACCAGATCTCAGCGTGGGCAAGCTCCCAGCAAGAGTCCCCGGGAACGGTGGAGTCATACTGACGAAACAGTTGAATTCTGAAGTCAAGTTAATGTAGACAGTAAGCTGTGAGGGGTGAGGGGAGGTAGTTTCTCATTTTAAAGTGTGTTTCATACTCGGGATTTCTAAAGAATAGTGTTACCACGTTAATTTTTACTTACTGTTTATGACCTTGTCTTTGAACAACTCTTTCTCTTATCATTGACTCTTAACGTAGGATGTCGTTAAGCCTTGGGTGTGTACCCCAGCGGGTTTTTTGATGCTGTCTTCCTAAGGGAAGAAGCTGAGGCACAGAATAGGGTTCAGAGAGTTTACTTGGGCCACAGTGAGGGCAGCTGCCTGGGACACTTGCGCGCTGCCTCGGGGAGTGCTCCGTTTGGCCTTTGTGACAAGCAGGTTTTTAAGGGCAAAGGGAACAAGGAGTGGGCAGACACGGTCCGTTGTTGGCCTGTACGATGGGAGTGACGGTGTCCATCGGGTGGCATTTTGTGGCAACCTGGTGTCAGCCTAGAGTCCACATAGCAAGTGGCTTCTAGAGGTATTTAGCTCAAGGGGAGAGCCACCAGAGACTGCTGTCACATTGTAAGTGCTTCTCTGGGCCTCATAATAAAGGGGCCCATATTCTTCAGATGAAAAAATGTCTTTTCTTTTTTAATGCAAACAATATTTTGTCATAAATGTCCTGGGGAAAAATGGGACAATTTAAGGTAGTCCTCTGGGAAATTATAAAGAAAAATTATATGCACACATGTATATCGTATGATTATGTGTTTGTATATATGCATTTTTGTAAAACGGACTTTCACATGTTTTTTAATGGGTGACACAGATAAATACGGGAGTTTGGTGTGTTTGTTTTCCTTTAACTGTTTTGTGTTTGGAGGTGTCTTTTCTAAAAATACAGATTTGAATTCGGTATAAGGAAAATAGGTCATTTAGGAAATTACAAACGTATTTCCTGAGGGGCTTGGTTTCGTTCTTTGCATTCAGTGCAAATGCTTGTCAGGTGCCAATTACAAGCAAAATACTGCTTGACTGGTTACCTGTTTTTGTGGCTCTTTATACTCTTTGGGAAAAGAGGTCGTACCAGGATTTGTTTGTTATTCCACAACTAATTGTAGAATATACTAATATCTTGAATTGTGGCCTTTCGCTGCATGGAATAATGGTAATAAAATAATTCATTATTGTAAAATAATTTACAACTTGCAAAATACTAACTTATACCTAATAGCAATTTGAATCTCTTAGTAATTGTGAGGGCAAGGGAGATAGTTTACACCTGAGAGAATTAAAATTTGACAACCTTAAATGCTCTGCTCAGGATCACACAGTGTTTACAGCTGGGGTGTACCCTAAATTTTTTGACTAAAAAATATAAAGGATAATTTAGGTCTGTGGCCCTAACTTTATAAAATCAATTAAAACGTTTACTTAAGAAATTTTTTATTCTGTTATTTGTGTGATTTTGGACTAATTTCTCCTTTCTGAATCTGTGAAATGTTGGCATTGGATTAGAAACTTTTAGCTGAAAACCTGTAATTCCATAATTTCAGGCACCTGGGTTTAAAACAAACAAAAATGTTTCGAGTCTTTCCTTGCCACCTTTATGATTGATTAGGAGAAGAAATCATTAGCTTTTTATTTCATTTTATAGCTGTTTACATTTTGATTTATTTGATTGGGAAATGTTCCAGAACTTATTTAATGAGAATGATATCTCATTTTTGAAGCAACTCCAGGAGTGGCGAGGAACTAATGTCATTGTGACCAGTTGGTTCTTGATCATTCCTGAGGTATGCCAGGGTCACCATCTTTCTAAATGTTTGCTTATTTTCCTATCTGCAAAGAGAAGTCAAAGTTATTTTTCATGTCATGCCATTGAAGGTTTTTTGCTTAAGGCTTTGTCAGAACTGCTAAGATTTCCAACTTTCTCTTAAAATATGAAATTGAAAGGCACAGGATGGGGAAAACAAGAGTGCAGTCCAGTGTGAAGGGCTCACACCCATGGAAGCTTTTGCAAACTTGGTTTTTTGCAGGAAAGCAGTGTTGCTTTTCTGCTTCCTGGCCGGGGCCGCAATTCTCTTTATTTGCTGGGACCCATGGCCAGCTGTGTAGGAGCTTTATGTAAGGCGGGTCCAGGCAATCTGACTTCATCGTCTTGCTGGCCCAGGTGGAACCAAACACCTTGGCAATTAAGGTTGGGCTCACTGCCACCTTCCTGTCCCAAGCAGGTTGTTTCCAAAACAGTTGTGGGGCTGCGGGGCAGTAAATATTAAGCCCATCTGGGACTTAACATTTTGTCTCAATATATAAAAATCCAGATCTGGGAAACCAGGTTAGACTCATGTCTCTTTCAAGGTTGTGGTTTTATTTTCTCTCCACCCACTTACTGTGCTTGTACTTGAACTGTCTCGGGGTCGAGGCTTTGAACAACTCTGTGGGACACTATTCATGTGGAGTTCAACGTAGACGGTGTCCCCTGGAATTCTGCATATGGCAGTCCTGTTGATAATAATTCATACTGCTTTTAATAAATACGGAATTGATACAAAGATGATGCTACGAGGAACACCTGGGCACCTGCTAGCCAGTGACCTGGCTGGCTTATCCTCGCAGAGGTGATCATCACAACTTGAATTTGATATTTTTCATTTCCTCCTTTCTCTTGATAAGTTTACAACACATCTTTGTGTCCTTGAAAAGTTTATTGTTTAGTGTAGAGGAGTGAAAAATGGCGTCCCTACATCCTTCTATGTTTTTTGGCTGGGCTACATATTAAATTGACATAAGATAATAGGAGAAAAACCATATTTAATTATGTATCTATGCATGGGAGTCCCACAAACATGATACTCAAAAGAAGGGACAGATGATTGGAGTTTTTGTACCATTCTGAGCTGCTGAAAGGGCATAGGGCTTCTGTGGGGTGTGGCCACGGGGAGCTATGGGCGGGTACGGGGAGAAGGTGCATGGTGAATAAAGGTTGTCTTGTTATGCAGATAAAATCTCTCAGGTAATAAAAGTCGTCTGGAGCAGCTTCTTGTACAGATAATTTACTGATTTGCAGTGCCCACCTTTGTCTCAAGGCCTGGTGCCCACTGCCTCCACCAGCATATGCACACAGCTCCGGAACATGAACTCTTAGAAATCAGTTTGGGTTTTAAGTAACTTTAAAAAAAATCTCACCACAAAGCAAATGCGTTTGATCATATTTCAAAAATAGAAATATCTATTTGACCCGCTTCATTGGGATTTTCTTTCAAGGATCTAGTAAAAGTGGTGGAAGTTAATGCTTAAAGGTATTAATATATATAAAATGCTATGTTCATGTAAGATATCACTCTTATTATTGATGCTTTGATTGTAATCAAATCAAAAAGGGACTGTGAGCAGCTGATAAGAATCTACGTGGAAATAACACCATGTTCTTCCAGTTAAGTAACAAAACAAGACATAATTTATTTTTTGGGGCTAAATTTCTGAATTTCAAAGTATATGAGTTTCTTTTGTGTCTTTGGTTTAAAGTGATCGTTTATCGTTTGCTTTCAGCAAAGATAAACTTTCCTAACAACAGTATAACCGTGCTTGGATGTTCAAGATGAGTTAATAGTTGTTTCTTTTTTTTCAGATTCTGTAACTGAAATTTGACACACCGAACAATGAATAAATACCTTGGCGAACATGTGCTTTTTTAAACATTACTTTGCAAAGTGACTTATCTTTTTTTTTCATTTTAGGAAACAGATATTGATGACAGATATGGAGATTTGGATTCCAGAACAGATTCTGATATTTCAGAAATCCCACCATCCTCAGATAGAACCCCTGAGATTCTCAAGAAAGCTCTGTCTGGTTTATCTTCAAGGTATGATTGGGTGAAGATGAATATACGTAGGTGCGTAAGATCAGCTTTGAGGTTATCCTTGTCCATGTAATAAATTTGACTTTTTATAAGTTTTGGAGCTATGGGAGAGAAGGCTTACGCTTTTTGACCACCTAGTATGTGAGTCACAGTCCTAAGTGCCTGATACACATCTTCTTCTAAATCTTTAAAACCTTGCGTAGTATGAGAAAACCACATCTGAGAGTTCAACTGGTGAAAGTTACAGAGCTAGTAAGATACGGACCTGGGATTCTTGCCTTGGGCTGTCAGATTCTGAAGCCAGTGATCTCTTTACCCGTCAGCTTGCCTTTTCTGGTGTTAGAACACCTGATAAAGAAAATTCCATGTTCTCTGTTCCCTGTCTTTCAAATGCCAGGCAGAAATAAGACAATGTGTTTCTTTTAACCAAGTTTAAGATTATTTGTCTAAAACTGCACAGCCTGTTACCGTTTTCTATTTGTGCTGTATGTTTAAATGCTTACTGACCGCACAATTTCAGCTAAGTTTATATTACCCTCCATTGTGTGCTTTAATGGTATGAATTATAAAACCTATAAATGCAAAATAGATGTAAACTGTTGTCTAGATTAACATGTGAGGTGTTACGTGTTGGTATAGAGCAGTTTTCCCAACTTTTCCCTCCGAGACACACAGTAAGAGCCATCCATGGGTGGGGCTTTGGTGTGAGGACTCGGACCCAGAGTGGAGACTCTCCCTGACACGTTAGTTACGGCCTGGTAACGAAATCGAGGATTTTGAATCTAGAACCAGACTGTCCTCTGTTTTTTAGTGCGTTGGTTCCCCCCCCCCACATCATGCTCTCTCCCCAAAAGATGATTTTTGGTTATAACGTCAGTGGATATATATATACATATATATATAATATTTGAATATGTGTTAATTTTTTATGTGCTTAACTTTGTATTAGGTATTCTTGAGAGATTTAGAAGAGAGTCACTTAAGGAAATTAATTCTTTAATCTTGTTTGGAAGAGGGGAATTTTTCTGACAGGAAAATAAATCTATATAATAAAAGCCAGATAGAATATGCTCTTCAAGGCTGGGCACAGTGGCTCATGCCTGTATTCCTGGCACTTTGGGAGGCTGAGGTGAGAGGATCATTAGAGGCCAGGGGTTTGAGACCCTCCTGGGCAACATAGTGAGACTCCACCTCTACAAAAAGTGTTTTTTTTTTTTTTTAAATTAGCCAGGCCTGGTGACACATGCCTGTAGTTTCAGCTGTTTGAGAGGCTAAGACAGGAGGATCGCTTGAGCCCAGGAGTTCAAGGTTACAGTGAACTGTGACTGCGCCACTGTACTCCAGCCTGGGTGACAGAGTGAGACCGTATCTCTTAAACAAAAAAAAAATACAAAAGCATTCTTCAAGGGCCCAGTTTTCGGTTACCATGGAATTTTGGGATGATATGAAGTGAGTAGTTTCCCTGTTTAAAATCTCAGGTTCTCAGCCACTACCATTCTCTGAAGCTCAAAGGCAGCCATGAGAGGTACACCTGGACGTTGGTAGCACTCACCTGGGGGATGATTTCTGATACTTACTTTGTGTGCTCTTCTTCAGAAGAGCTTCCTGATAATTCTGAGACTGAGAGTTGGTTATACAGAGGGGCTAAATATCCTTATAGATTTTATTAGACAGGACAGGATCATCCTGTTGACTGTGCTCCTTTATTTTGCTCTGATTAGACTTGTGATCTAGCCTAGTTTCCTAATCCATTCATTAATCCACAAACAGTTGTTATACCTATAAAGCTAAATGGAACCTTTTAGCCATAGCATTTTTTTTTTTTTTTGAGACAGGGTCTTGCTCTGTCACCCAGGCTGGAGTGCGGTGGCACAGTCATAGTTAAGTGTAACCTTGAAGGCCTGAGCTTAAATGGTCCTCTTGTCTCATCCTCCCAAGTATCTAGGACTATAGGCATTTGCCATCACGCCCAGCTAATTAAAAAAATTTTTGTAGAGATTGGGTCTCACTGTGTTGCTAAGGCTGGGCTCCAACTCTTGGGCTAAAGCGATCCTCCCACCTCAGCCTCCCAAAGTGCTGGGATTACAGGCATGAACCACTCCTGGTGGCCATAGCATTTTTGACTGTCCACCCATTTTTGGTTCAGCCTCTAAGCTTATAGTTTTACAAGAAATTTATGAGTCTATGTAGTTTGTTAAACAGTAAAGGGAAATGAAGTTGGGCGAGTTCAATTTGACTGCCTCATGAAAAACTGTGGACGCTAGAAGAAAAGTTTAAGGACTTAATGTTTTGGCATTTGAGATCTTTGAGTGCAGAGATGACGTGATAAAGAGGGCATCTGAAGAAGAGTAGCTAGTTGAAAGGATCTAAACTATATAGGAGAGTGGTTGAAAGCAAGGAATGTAATCAGTATCTTACGAATGGATGAAAACAGCTGATGTTTCTGTTGTAGGAGAATGAGGACCTGTGCTGGGAATACAGTACATGTATGTTACTAGACTTCAAACTGAATCAGTATCTCTTATTTAAATGCTGTCATTTGAATTAATAAAAATCAGATAAGTCTTAAAAACAGCAACAATATTATAATGAGAAATCATCATCCATGCACAGGTGCATTCAGGCAGGAATCACCGTCTGTGTATTTGAGTCATTATGGGCTTTTTCCTACAGTGGCTGCCAGCACTGTTTATGACACACCACACAAGCAGCGATATTATTTGTAGGTGCGCTGGGGGTGAGCTGTGAGGTCCTGGTGTGGGTGGGGTCGGGCATTTGGGCACCCCAGGCCCCTGCAGAGGAGGGTTGAGGGAGATCAGGTCTCAGCGTAGCAGGAACCAGAAGGATTCGTGCAGGGACGCTCTGCTCTACGGAGCAGGGAGAGGCCCAAGAATAAGAAAATGTTTTACCAAAGATTCTGCCCCTAATCAAGGAAAGCTGGCGGCACACTTTGAACAATACAAGGAAGGGTCCTTCCATGTGTCCTTATCCTCTGGGATCACTGGCACCTGGCTCCTTTATTGCCCTGGACTCGCTGTGCTTGCCAGTTTTAGTTGTGTCTCATCTTTTTTTTTTTTTTTGAGACAAAGTCTCGCTTTCTTTCCTGGGTTAGAGTGCCCTGGCGTCAGCCTCGCTCACAGCAACCTCAAACACCTGGGCTCAAGCGATCTTTCTGCCTCAGCCTCCCAAGTAGCTGGGACTACAGGCATGAGCCACCATGCCCGGCTAATTTTTTTTTGTATATATTTTTAGTTGGCCCATTAATTTCTTTCTATTTTTTTAAGTAGAGACGGTGTCTCGCTCTTGCTCAGGCTGGTTTTGAACTCCTGACCTTGAGCGATCCTCCTGCCTTGGCCTCCCAGAGTGCTAAAATTACAGGCGTGAGCCACCGCGCCCGGCCCAGTTCTGTCTGATCTTTCATGACTTTTTCTCATGGCCATGCCGTGCCGTCTGCGCTGTCTTCCTGGTGGGATGCCGGACTTTCCCACCCCCCTTGACCACCTCACTCCCTAACCTCATGATTCGTCCCCACTCCCATCTAATAAAAATAACATTTAATTTCTCTCTCAGTGAATGTTGTTTGTTCTTATCATATAAAGCGAAGTAGGAGAGTCTTATAGTCAGGAAAAATTCACAAGTCTGGCAGCTCAGTACCAAAACCGCACAAAAACTCTAAAAAACACATTAAACGCTAACTCTGCAAACGTTTTCTTTGTAGGTGGAAAAACTGGTGGATTCGTGGAATTCTTACTCTAACTATGATTTCCTTGTTTTTCCTGATCATCTATATGGGATCCTTCATGCTGATGCTTCTGGTACGTGTGCCACACTTCCCGAAGTGTCTCTTGGTTTGTCTTTCAGTGTTTATGATTGAAGTAATTTAACCATGTCACAAAAAAGAATGACAGTAATGCAAGACCAGGTAACAGCAAATTTAGTTTCTTTAAAAGCGTCTTCTAGTTCATGGGATGATCTGAACGAATCTTTTCTGTTTGCAAAATGACCGTTTGATGTGTTGGTTCAGCAGAGGCCAAGTTTGCATGATAGATTCGTGTCCATGTGTCAGAGATGTGCCAAGCGTAGCTGTGACAGATACCCACAGTTGCAACACATATGACTACTAGCTAGATCCCTGCTTTCAAGGGATTCAGTGAGATAGCAGAGACAGGCGAGTAGCCCCGTGAATAACTAGTGAGGTCAGTAAGCAGGATACGCCCTGCGATGGCACAGGTAAGGACAGCACAGCGGGGAAGCACCTAGTCCCATCTGCGGGGGAGGGGAGGGGCCTCCCGAAGATATGGGCCAAAGCTGAGTCCTGAATACTGGAGAGGGACATGTCCTGGGCCTGGCGTGGAGGCAGTGAGCGACCCTGCCCCAGTGGAGGATCTGCAGGTGGTACATGCGGAGGGGGTCTCGAGGGATGGCACCGGGGAGGTGAGTAGAAGCCATCCTGGGAGTTTTGGGTTTTGGTGTGTGTGGGAAGCCCAACGAGTCGTGAAGCTGAACAAGTATTTTAAGCTCTTAGTTCATCTGACAAGCGCTTCCAGGCCACCAGGTACGTGCCAGGCGTCACGTTGGTTCTGGGGTATGGTACGGTGGTACTGAGAAAAACGTCCCTGCCTCTGCCTTCGTGTGGCTCACTATTTACACCTTGAAGAATTTATCATGTGTATACAGCCATTGCCACCTAAGGACATTTTGGTCAGTGATGGGCCACATATGTCACGGTGGTCCCGTAGGGTTATGATGGAGCCGAAAGATTCCCGCCACCTGGTGATCTGCGTTCTGTCTGTGGCCACGCTCCGTGCGGTGCCGGGCCGTGCAGGTCTGTCGCCGGGGAGCGGCAGCTGCGTGCGCCCCACAGCCCGGGCGGGTGGCAGGCTGCGCGTCGGGTCCGTGTAGTGCCCTGTGTGGTCACACGACAGCGGCGTTGCCCAGCGATGCCTACTGCAGAAATTCTCCCCGACGTTGAGCAACACGTGACCACACATGCAGTTACAAACTGGTGAGCATTTGTGAGAAAGGGTCGTGGGAGCCGAGAGGGCGCCAGAGACCTTCCAGGGCCTTGTGCCAAGCACATGGGCCGCGGGCTGGAGGGTAGGACGGAGAAATGCTGCTTACTGTTGGGAGTGAAGGACCACTGGTGCTTGCATGGGTTTCGGGAGCTGACCGGAGAGTGTCTGGGCTCGCGGCGTTTGAGCAGCTCCTGGGTGGGACTGGCGTGAGGGTCATGGCAGGCTGCGCCCGCAGCTGGGGGCAGGTGCTGTGTGCCCCGAGTGCTTCTCCTCCTGGGCCTTCGACTGTGACTTAGTTGGGTATGACAAGAATGACCCCAGGTGTCATCAACTGCCACACGGTCTGCTTTGCCAGGCCTGCCTTGGAGGCGTGCCACGTTCCCGCTCTCTGCCCGAGCCCCCTGCCTTCCTCGCCCCTCTGCCTTCCCCGCCCCCCCACCTTTCCCACCCCCCACTCCCCACATCCGGCCAGTTCTGCCGCCTCTCGTACCTCATCCTCCATCCCCTGCCACGCCAGCTGCTCATTCGCATCAGCTTGCCGTCCTGCCTGCCTCGGTGTCTCTGCTCCGGCCACCTCCCGGCCTGTTCTTTCCACCTCTGCCCTCTCCAGCACGCACGTCCAATCCTGTCCTTTCAAGTCCTCTGTGTGGTCCGTCCTGCCGTTTCCTAGAATTCTAGGACCAGGCTTGTCCCTCCCTCCTTCTCACCCCCACCTTTGAGCTCCAGCCACTCTGGACTGCTGTGTTTCCCTTAACATGCCCCCTCCCGCCCGCAGACGCCCCTGCAGCTCCGCCTCCTCTGCCCCCCGTGGCCTCTGCACCCCACCACCTCTGTCTGCTTCCCCATCCCTCCGTTTGGCTACTGCCTCCGCCAGGTGATATGGTCGTGCGTTTCCTCTCCAGCAGACCATGCCTCTCTGAGGACAGATGCCTTGTGTTATTTCTGTAAGTCCTCAGAACTAGCAAAGAGTAGACACTTAGGTGTTGGTTATTGTTTTTAAGGCTCTTGAAACATTAATTGTCCCAGTGTCCATTGCTACCAATATTGACAGCGCAGTGTATGGATTTGGGTGTAATCATCCAGTCCTGGAAGATGCACTTGATAGTTTAAAGATTCTGATTCTAGTTTTTTGAATTTCCTGTTTTCTGTTTTCCCAGGAGTTCCATGTTAATTCTCTTTGTGAGCTTTAATTGATGAGCATATAAATATATATGTGCTATTAATACTTTTTTCCCTCTCCAGTCAGTAAAATATCATACAGTGCCTAATGGCTGCTCTCTAGCAAATGTGTTCGTAGACATGGCATTAGTCATTCGGTGTTTTAAAAGCCCTCTGGTTCTATAAATAGCATGGCTTTGCCACTTAACACTGAGCATTGTCCCCATTCTGTGACTGTGTGCAAAGATTATTTAAACAACAGCATTTAAATTTCCTCTTTATATGGCAACGTAGCTGTGACTTTTTCCTATATGTACTGTGTATAGTAGTTTGGTGTAATTTTTTTTTTTTATCACGTGGCTGATTGGACACATTTACTTTTTTAAGTATAGGACTGGATATGTATTAATAATAGATATAATAGGAAAAATAGCTTAAGAATATCCTGAATGGTAGGCTTGGGAAAGCTAATTTGTGAAAATCTTAAAAAGAAATCCTACTTTAAATGAAAGTATATCTTCAGACAGAGTCGGGTAAGCTTTTTCTGTAAAGGATTAGAGAGTAATATTTTAGGTGTTAGGGATCTCCATATATTCCACATAATTAACTCTCTAAAAATATAAAAATCCATTCTTAGCTTGAGGGCTCTAAAAACCAAACCTTTGGGTATGTTCTCTAGAGGCTGAAAAAGGTTGTCTGCCATATTTACAAAGATTCCGACCTCTTAGTTCATGATGATAAGCGTTCAGCTTGTCGTTTGCTCTTTGGATTAAGCCAAGCGCTGACTCTAATGCTACATCCTGAGAAACTGCCTTCACCCAGGTCGGTGGGTAGAGCAGCATGAAGGACGGCTAAACGGAACATCAAGAAGGGATTCGTAAATACAAGCCCGCTTAATAGGCATGTGTTTAGGACGCTTTGTGAACTCAGTGGCCCGGCCAAAGTGGCTGCAGCTGTGGAAGGCTGCTTACAATTTGCCAGATCGGCACAGCTCAGATGGACCAGCGACCAGCTGGCTCTGGGAGAGTGGGCACAGCGGTAGGATGCAAAGACCACGCCCAAGCCCTGGGCGACTGGGTAGAAGATGTTTTAACTATCTGTATGGTTGCAAATAAATATACATATACTGTGAGCAAAGTTTCACATGTGATCATTTTCCTAGGATTTCTCCAGAGACATAATGGACACATTTGGAGAGAAAGATTCTGTCTTGAGAAGGACGATCTCAAGACATGAAGCAGTGATGGGGGTAAAGTTTGGTCAGCTGTGACCAGCCAGACTTGACCCCTCACACTTTACACCCCGGTGTCACCCTTTTGGGAAGGATCTTTCCAACGGTTTTGAATAAGACAGCATTTGCTTGCCCCTTTGGGGCATAGCATTTGATTTTAAAGATACTGAGCATTGTGTTTTTGCTACTGACCTTTAGAATCACTAAAAATTGGTAGATTAAGGTTTTTAAAATACATATAACAAGAAGCTGCTTTATCAAATGATTAAGCACAAATGTAAACATTGAGACATGTATTACCGTGTTAATGTTTTCTCTGGGTTTCAGGTTCTGAGCATCCAGGTGAAATGCTTCCATGAAATCATCACTATAGGTTACAGAGTCTACCGTTCCTATGATCTACCGTGGTTTAGAACACTAAGCTGGTAAGTAAGCTTGAAGCTGTTTCGGATACGAAAATCTGGTTTATTTTGGAAGTTTATGAAGGAAACATTTTGCTCGGTCATTAACCACCCAGTTTATCTAATAGATTGATTTTGGAGAAAGATAAATTTAAAAAATGTAATTGAATTTTGAAAACAAGAATATCACCTTTATCTTTCCCTCTCCAGCACTTTTTCACATCTCGTGTTTCAGTCTTTGTAGAGATGTCTAATTTATGTTGAATATTACACCATTCTCGTCCTTTTAAAAAAAACTAAACATTGGACAGTTTTTATATCCTTTATAATTATGATTTTAGCAAAAATTTTACTAATGATCTTTTGCTTTTCTTTTCTTTCTTTCTTTCTTTTTTTTTTTTTTTTTTGAGAAGAGTCTCACTCTGTTGCCCAGGCCAGAGTGCCGTGGCATCAGCCTACCTCACAGCAACCTCTGACTCCTGGGCTCAAGCAATCCTCCTGCCTATATAATCTTTTGCTTTATTTCCCCTCAGTTGACATGAGAACACACAAAACACTGTATATATATAAGTGCTTGTAGTTAGCGAGAAGAAAATCACCAAATGATTTTAACATTTAAAGTTTTATATCTTTTCAAAATGTTTCAGGTATAATTTATAGCTATCAAGGCCTTGTTCAGGAAACGTGATAATATTACAGCTTATATTTACCCTAAGTGGCCACGCCTTTTAATATAGTTGCTTTAATTAGTATCAGCCAGGAGCCAGTGTCTTATTAACAGGTAGGGTTCGGAATAGTCAAAAAGAAGTTTCTTGATTTGGGAGATAGCTGATTTTTCTTCTAGCAGGTTTCTTTGTGAGTGGTAAAGTATACAGGAAATGTTAGGTAGCTAAAATAATCGGAGAATAATTAAATGCCAAACCATGCAGGATTGATTCCAAGTGTAGAAAAAGGAAAGATAAATCAGGCTGGGTGCCAGTGATCCTAGAAGCCTCCATAGAAGAGGTGAGAGAGAAGCTGATGCTTGAAATAGGCAGACTCTGGGCAGCGAAGTGGATTCTAGCTGGAGAAGCAGCACAGGGACAGATGTACCATGTACTACAGACTGTGAGGCATTCCTGACCCTCCTGAGCAGAAGGTATTTATTAGAGAACAGTGGGACAAAAAGTTAGATTGGTGGGATAGGTTAGGCCTCGACTGCCTTATGGAGGAGTCAAAGACATTTCCACTGTAGGAAAATAGAAAAATGGTAAGGCAGTTAGTTGATGGAAGTGAGAACCAGAGGGAAACCACCCGCTTCCTCTTCTGTGGCTCTCCCAGCTGGCTAGGGCTCCAGGAGGAGGCACTGAGGAGCTGTACGGCAGTGTTTCTCAGCCTTTTTCCTGGGTCACACACAAAACTCTCGTCAGCAAAATCTCAGTGGGTTCAACTTCTTGCTTGAGGCTGGGGGATGTCTTGCTGGAGGGACAGGTAAGAGTCTTGCCTGCTGCAAGCTCCCTGCTCCCACTGCTACCCCTTAAGAGTCCCTGCTCAGCTGGATCCGTCTGGAGCGTTGGAAGACGGGAGAGAGATGCTACTGTGTGCAGGGCGGTGGGGAGAGGGTTGGAATTACCTCTTCCTTCTCTCCCTCTTCATCTTCTCCAGGGAAGATGGGGATTAAAAAGCGTTAGAGTCATGAGTATGGGAATTATTTTCCATTTTAATAATGTGTGTGTGTGTGTACACACATGTACACACCAAAGGTGGGGATTGTTTGTATGTGGAGTATTTTTCTACATTGCTTCTTAATTATCTGTGGCATTAGATTTCGAGCTAAATAAAGGCATGAGCTATATTCAGTAAATTCTTGTTAATAAGTTGAAAATTAAGTTTAAAACTGGAAAATAACATTTTGGTGGGATGTATCTTGAGTTGGTCTGCTGAACTTGGTTTTGATCTTTGTGTCATCATTAAAATGTAGAGAATAATTCTGTTGAGTTTGAGGGGAAGGAAAGCTTCAAATATGAAACAAGCTAATTGTTTTTAAATTATAGGTACTTTCTGCTGTGTGTAAACTACTTTTTCTATGGAGAGACTGTAGCTGATTATTTTGCTACATTTGTTCAAAGAGAAGAACAACTTCAGTTCCTCATTCGCTATCATAGATTTATTTCATTTGCTCTCTATCTGGCAGGTAAGTTAAGGAAAATATCCTATATTGATACGTAGCTAACTTATTTTCCATGTTTATTTATGTTATTTAAATTCATAACATCCTTTATTTGTTACATTTTATTCCAGCAGCCCCTCTTAATTGTTTCCCACGTATAAAGCTGTTTCTTTCATCATGGTCTTAAATATTAATAGCAATTATTCCCTAATGGTGGTTAAAAAAAGTACTTAATAGTCCCTCCATATATTTGAAAATTTTCTTTGTAAGTTGTAATAAAGAAACTTAAATATATAGTGATTATTCACCAAATATAATTTACAAAGAAGCTTTCACATGTATGTTGCTTTATTTGTCCCTGGAAAATAGAGCTTTTTTGGGTAGAATTAATCAGAGTAATTAGTTTTCTTGACATGATTCATTATATACAACTTTGTTTATAGTATGCTGTGCCACGTTTTTATGATTTATATTTTTAGAATAATGTTAGAATAAAGATTTCTTTTCCATAAAATTTTACCAATCATAAAAAAACTCTAAGAAATTGATTTTAAAATGTACTTTTTATTAATAAAAGTCAGGTTGCTGGCTGGGTGTGGTGGCTCTGGGAGGCTGAGGCAGGAGGATTGCTTGAGCTCAGGAGTTCCAGACCAGCTAAGCAAGAGCGAGACCCCGTCTCTATTATAAAAAAGAAATAAAAAGAAAAATTAGCCAGGCATGGTAGCACATGCCTGTAGTCTCAGCTACTTGGGAGGCTGATGCAGGAGGATCTCTTGAGCCCAGGAGTTTGAGGTTGTAATGAGCTACGATGATACCACTGCACTCTACCCAGGGTGACAGAGTGAGACTCTGTACCCTTCCCCGGCCCCCGAAAAAAGCCAGATTGCTACTTACTATTTGAGCTAATGTTGGCATATTTAATTAAGTGATCTGTGCCTCAGTTTCTTTGTAAAGCACTTAGAACAGTACCTGGAACTATTTCAACATTTATTATCATGTGTTTTTGAAGAGTAAAACGCTTGACTCTGGTTCTGCGTTTATCAAAACACCTTTGTGGCATTTTTTCATGGTAGGAACTTTGAGGATTTTCTCTCACTTAACCAAACCAATAAGCTTGATTGATTTTGTTAAATGTAAGGTGAATTCAGGATGAATTCTTTCCTGTGACGGGAGAGGAGAAGATAGTAGCTTCTCGGTTTATGTTTAGAGTGGCAAGATTTCTTTTCTGGCATTTTGAGTTTTAATGATAATATTGACAAGAAAGGGGGTCTGTGGTGTCTTTTGTTATCGAACCCAACAATTTTACTTTATTTCATGTGCTTATTTTTGTAATTATGTAGAAACAATTGTGATTAAGATATAAGTCATTTGTATCATTAGTGTATGTACATTAGTTCTAAAAGTCATTTTCAAAAGAATTATAAAAAGCAACCCTTTTTCCCACCACTTTCAGATTTTTTTCTGCTTTTCTAATACAGCTATTTCTTCATTCATTTAAGGCATTATATATTGACTTCTTATTATAACCTCTCACTTCTCCACACTCAGATTCAATAGACATTACCTGCGTAATAGTTGTTACTAATTTTTGTATTAGTTAAGGATTGAAAACATTCTGTAGATACACGGATGCATTGGTACAGCGACTAAATTTTATTTCATTGAAACTCAAGATCTGTCTTCCAGATCCATGTATCAGCCAGGGACCAATTCACTGGATTAGTGCAAGGGATGTTCACTGACTAGGTGCCATGGAGTCAGGCACTTTGGAGAGTGTAAGATTGTTTACTTCAAGAAACTTAAAATGCTTAATTTCAGATAGTGGGAGAGATGGCATCTGACGAAGTAACTGATAGAGGCCTGGATTTGATACAGGCAGTTGGCCTACTTGGGCCCAGGGCGTCTCACGCTCTTTGTGCCAAATTGCACTACAAGCACGTTTTTTGTTCTTGGACAGGTTTCTGCATGTTTGTGCTGAGCTTGGTGAAGAAACATTATCGTCTGCAGTTTTACATGGTGCGTATTAACCCTTATTCTGTAGTCGTCATATGTAATAAAAAACCTAATGTGCTAGGTCCTGTTCTGCCTTAGTGTGAAGGGTATTTCAATTTCAGATGAGCGTTACATATGAGACGTTGAAGTTGAAAAGTTTGTGAGGGTTTTAAATTTTAACTGTTTTCAAAGCTTCCTGAAACCTTTTTCTTCGAATACTTTTACATGCTGTAAAGTTAAAGTATTTGGATTCCTTAAATTTATAGAAATTTGAAGAGTTTCGTAGTCTCCTGGACAGTTCCTAAATCTGGGAAACATCTACTAGGTTGTTCTATGGAAACTACCTGTGTTTACTTGCTCTTAGCACGAACATAAAGATAGCAGGGCATGTATTTTCTTGATAGTTGTGGTTAGTCATAGAATTGCATAATTCTTCCTGGCCCCAGGTATTTTGTTCAGCATACCGAAGTCTATGTTTTATGAAGTTTATCACTGTACATAACGAACTTTTCTGATTTTCTTAAACTGTAGCTAATTATAAGAGTGGACCCTGCAGTGCAGGATTCAGTGAGGCTTGCTTTGGAAGTGCAGGGTGTTTTCTGTTCTTCCTGCTTTGCTCTCCTCCATCAAGACGTTCTGCTGAGCATTAGCGCCGGGAAACCGTAGCTGTTCTTACATTTCTAATTCCAGAGGATCTGAGAATGAAGAGTAAAATTTTTAGTGAAAATCTAGAAACGACCAAGACAGATTAGAAATAGAACCTCTTCTGAGAATATAAATTGTGCTTAGTGGAAAAAAAATTATGCGTTTTGAAGCAACGAGGTAAAAGAGAATTGGATCTTTTCAGCAGATAAAAATAAAATGAAACAAAACAACTAATATAATACATGGTTTGCTGCCATGGGAAGCAGATTGATTAAGAATAAATTAAAATCTCAAGAATTATAAAAAGGCATTTTATAAATTTCAATAAAAATTATAAGACTGGTACATGGAAACGTTAGCTTCTTTTTGTGTTGACATTGTACTCATACTGATTGGGTTAAAAGTCACTGAAGTGGCTGTGTCTCAGGCTAAAAGGCATTGATGACACACAGACACCTTTGAAATTTGAAATTGAATGCAATTGTTGAACACACCTGTTATGGGCAGTTGAACCCTGTTAGTTTGAATCACTTGAAGTTAGAAATATTAATAAATCTTTTATGAGAAAAAGTTAACCGTAATAAACTCTGAAAGAAAATTAAATTTTAGCATTTTTCATAACTGCAGAATGCAGCCAGAATACAGTGTTCTCTAAATGCTATAACAACACCATCCATTTCTCATTATCCTTTAAATCTAATGATTCAAGATTATGGTCTATATTTCTGTGTGTGTTTTTAATTTAGTAGTATATCTATTACTAGCATTCGATTTGTATGTAAGTTAAGACTACTTTGTTAAATGTTTTCGTTATTTTAAGGTTGCAACAGGTAACAGAATGAATGTAATTCACTGACAGCATTTATTTCATGTGACCTGACCTTACAAATCTTGACCAAAAGTCAGGGTAGAAATTTGCGTTCCAAAGTCACTGTTGCTTCTTCAGCCGCACCGATGACTTGCGTTCACTAATTCTTGTGTTGTTGGGCTATTAACAGTTCGCATGGACCCATGTTACTTTACTGATAACCGTTACTCAGTCACACCTTGTCATCCAAAATCTGTTTGAAGGCATGATATGGTAAGGGGACGGCGTTACGCTGCTTTGTATTTATGTCGTAGCACTTTTAAAGCTCTTGATCGTCAGACAGTATCTTAACAGATGTCTACTAAAATGTGCTGTTTGTTCCTGTGTTCCATTAAAACGTCTTACTGAGTTCTGCTTTCTGTTTGACAACTTCATTAACAAGTAGAAACTTCTTATTCGGGTTCCAAATAAAGGGCATGAAGTTCCCCGTATGATCCTCAAATAGAGAATTACGTCTTCGGGTGTTGATAAACTTTAATGTGACTTTTTACAAAGGGTGGGCTTTAAAGATAGTAAGATACTATATACACGGAACACAAAAGAATGTGACAGTTTGCTTGTCTGTGAAACAGTGTGCTGGAAATACATTTTTTTCTGGGTGAAAGTTGGGTAGGTTCCACTTCGCTTTCATCTCCGTACAGATTTCAAATGTACGGAGTTACCTGCTCTATAGCAGTAGCTTGCATGTTCAGACAGCATTTTTATTAAAAATTAGTTGGAATGGAGAAGAAGCTTTAAGATTAAAAAGAATCTGACCATATTTTTCCCACATTGATTTTAAACTGATTAAAGTCTTACAGTTGATGGGTTTTATCAAGATAAATTTTATTCCCTTGACAGGCCTATGTTTTTTACCAAGGGACATGTGTTTTTGTGTAAACAGTTGGAGTCACTTTAATATTGCCTTCTGTATATTGTACAAACTTTTAATCAATGGGGAACAGCTACTAAAGTCAGTAGGTTCTGTACAATTAGTAGAGTATAATGCAGTCATAGCTAAGATAGAATTAAAATTAATGAAAGGCTGCTTAAGATAATCTTTCCGTCTTTTAAAAATTATTATTATAACTTGCTCCTCATAAAACTAAAATTTGAGCTGGGCACGGTAGCTCGTACCTGTAATACCAGCCGCTTGGAAGGTTGAGGCTGGAGGATTGTTCGAGACTGACCTGGGTAACATCATGAGACCCGGTCTCTAAAAAAAAATTTTAAAAATTAACCAGGCACGGTGGCGTAAGCCTGTAGTCCCAGCTACTCAAGAGGCTGAGGTGGGAGGATCACTTGAGCCTAGGAGTTCAAGGCTGCAGTGAGCTAGGATAGCACCACTGCACTGAAGCCTGGGCCACAGAGCAAGACTGTGTCTCTAAAAAAAAAAGTTAAAAATAATAATAATAAAAAAAAAACAACCTAAAATTTAAATGTCCATAGCTATAGAAATTGATAATTTAATATTTTCCTTATCAATATTTTCCTAGTATATTTGTTTATTTATAGACTTTGCTTCAGTTGCTAAATGGGCAGATTTGGTTGGTATTTATTGTTTCTACTAATGTGTTGGCAGTTACTATGTTCTGGACTAGCATGTGGTGTAAGCCAAAGGGTTATGCCACTGGTTTATTATCAGTTATAACCTATATGAGTATTTGCTACTTAATCACATGGACTTTTTTTTTTTTTTTTTTTTTTTTTTACAGGTTCCTTGTTCCCATATCAAGTGTTATCTGCAATGACATAACTGCTTACCTTTTTGGATTTTTTTTTGGGAGAACGCCATTAATTAAGGTAACAGAAAAACATGGTGGGATGAAGACGATATCCGAGTGATTCCGATTACTTACACATGCACGCACTCCCTTTAGTAAAAAACGTAAACCTTTCAGGGGAATAAAATTTATCTTGGTAAAATCTGTCAACTATAAAAGACATTAATCAGTTTAAAATTAGTATGGGAAAAATAAGGTCAGGTTTTTTTTTAGTCTTAAGCTTTTTCTCCATTCCAACTAATTTTTAAGTTTTATAGTTTTTAACAAATAAAAATGCTGTCTGACTATGCAAGCGACTGCTACAGGGCAGGTAACTCCGTATGTCTGAAGGTTACCGTGACCTTCACGATGAGCCCCTAGGGAACGTTTCCGACATCTTGGCGCTATTGTGCATTTTTGGTTCCCGAGGTCCCTAGATTTTCCTTGGCTGCGCTCAGCGATGCAGTGCGGGGGCAGGGGAGGGAGGGCCATTGCCAAGAATTCCATGTGGGTGCCTCATCAGACGGTTTGTGGCCCTTCCATAGGGCTTGACCCCATCAGCTTGTGAAGTCTCATCGCACCTTCCTGCGGGTTCCTGGTCTCAGCAGTCGGTGCGGCTCTTCATTCTCCTCCCCGCAGCCCTGCAGAGGAGCCTTCCCTCGACCCTGCCCCTCCCCTGCCCTCCCCCCCATACCAAGCTTGCTGAGAGAGTGGATCATCCCATCGTCACACATATTCACATCTATTTGTAAGACTGTTATATCGAAATTCATCTCAAAAAAAGATTTGGGGGCCCTGCAGTATCTTGCTGGTGAAACACAGGTGATAATGACAGGTTGAGACTCGGGGAAGGGAAACGCAGCCGCGGATTGGGTTGTTTTGCATGAAACTTGGCTCTGTTTCTGGGCAGTGGAGGCAAAGAAGGAAATGAACTAAATTACACAGTTCTCGTTTTGGGGAAAAGGAAACCAATTCTTTGTGAAAATCAAACCATTTTCTAGAGCTGACTTCTTAAAAAAGCTTTTCGTGTTGGGGCTTCAGATCGGATTCACTGAGTTCCTACACCGGGCGGAGTCTTTTATAACATTCTCACGAATACGTTACTTGGCTATTTTGGTGTCGTCGTTTGGAGGCAGTCTTAGAGGGACTGAGATAGCCGTTCAGATATAAAACCTTCTGCCTGTTCAGAGTGCTGTGAGAGAAACTGTACATTCCCAGAATCCACAGACTGCCTTTCCTTCCAAAAACCTTCCTTAAACTTTCACCCCTTGGGGAAGAGCCGCAGAGAGCCTGGGCTGAGCTGCAGGGATAGTTGCAAGCAAGCTGTGTATTTTTTAAAAACATTTCTAACGCTGCTCCAGAGGAAGTGATTAAGTATTCCGGAGTTCTACGCAGGCTGAGAAGTTTTTGGCTGCGGCAGCCTTCAGAAAGGCTCTTACAGCTGTAGGAGAATCTCGGTGACTGATTATGAAGAAAGCTTTCCAGTGACTCCCCCAGGCTGGGTTAGTTGCATAATGCACCTTAAGATGCTTGAACAATTAACCTTTAACTCAGTATAATATGAATCAATTTAGTTTGATAAGCTATCTGTAAAATAATCACAGGCACTTTTGAATTTGAGTCCGCTCTTACTTTGTGGCAGTGATACCAAATTATCTGAGAAGAAGGTACACCTGCCCCTCTTCTGTGGCAGAATTGTTACCAGATTTCTCAAGAAACCGTTTGGTTTTGGGCTTTATGAACATCAGGACGAGAGGTGTGTAAAGAGCGCTTGTGGCTTAGCCCATGGCCCGTTTTGGCTTCTGTCCCCAGTCACTGGTCTGATGGCCAAAGCCCCATGTGCAAGGTCATCCTTATCCCGTGTGGACCTGCGGGCAGTTAGCACCTTCCAATCCTGAGTCTTTGCCTCCTGCACCACCGGGTCCCAGATTTCCTTCCAGATTCCTCTCCCTGAATGCCCCACTGACTGGGAAACAGTAGCCCGACTCTGAAACAAACAGTGTCTCTTCTTAGAAGCACTGCGTGTTTCTTTGTTCCTGGAGACAGGCATGGATTATGCAAAAAGAGAGAAGGGTATGTGACCACTTAAGGAGCCAATGCAGTAGTTGGGGGCCGTGGAGTATTTTACTGTTTCAGGAAGACCTCCCTGGCAGCATGCTAAGAACACACGAGGACCTGCGTGCCACGGTGTCCACGTTTTGCTGTATTCATTCTGTTTTGGGTCAGTAGGTCATCACTGGCCGTGTGTACTTGGAATGTATATATCTCATCCTTATTCAAAGAACTTACACTATCTATTATGGGATATTACAGAAGCATAAAAGTCATGGACAACTGATTATTTCAGTATAGAGTTTATAGTTCTTTGAAAGAAAAAACAAATTGTGGCTATTGAGAAGGAACAAACACATGATCACAGCACGTCAGATGTTTGAGTGCCCACTGTGTGTTTAAATGCTACTCGAGATTAATCAGGATCATAGAATGAAGGGAAAGGGTTTTGAACTATTGCCATAGGAAAAAAGTAGCGTGACGGACGCGGTATTGCAGGAACCGCTTGAGCAGAGTTTGCGTGCGTGTGTATGTTCCATGAGTGCAGCAATGCTTTTTAATTTTATTTGGCCTTTTTTTTCAGTTGTCTCCTAAAAAGACGTGGGAAGGATTCATTGGTGGTTTCTTTTCCACAGTCGTGTTTGGATTCACTGTGAGTTTTACTAGGATTTTTATTTTATGTATATTTTGAAGAATGAATGTCAAGTTTATTAGTCTATTATAAACCTAAATATTAGACCACAGCATGCTACTAATGCATTATATTTATTGAGACCTACTGAACAGAACCTGCTTCTGTGCCTCACTCGCTCTTAGCCTGGCTGCGAATCGGAATCACCGGGAGAGCGTAGACAAAACCCGCGTCTCAGCCTTGTCCCAGGCCGTTCTAACGAGCAGCCGGGCTTGCGACCCGCTGGTTGTTGGGCTGTTGTGTTTCTAGCAGCTGTTCTGCCATGGGGGCAGGGAGCACAAGCGCCGGGGCAGGTGGTGGCTTTGAGTAACGGCAGAGAATGCCGGTGATGCCCATGGCTTCGTTGACACCCGCTGGCCACTTGGCTCCATGGGTGGTTCCTGCCGTGACCCCAACTTGCAGGAAGAGTCTGTTAATTTTAAGTAATAAATCTTCGCTTTTAGCTGTGAATAATGGATACTGTTCAAGTTTTAAAGGTTAGTTTACAGTTATTGGAGTTTAGCTTTTTATTAAAAGTTGCCTAGTTAGAATCCACAAGGGTGCAGTAAAGTGGCTGAATGTAAGATAAATATACAAAAGAAATTACTGTTAGAAGGTTTAATTTCTTAACAGTCTGGTCGCTGACAGCTGTAGTTACATTCTGTACCCAAATGTAGGGTAACCAGTAGCAATGGGAAGCTTTGAGAGAGAGCAGACATGCAAGTAAGTGGAGCTGCGCCATGATCCTCGGTGGGAAAACCACCATAATTCCTCCATCTAACTTACCAGTTTAGTTCATTCCCAATGAAAATTCCAATAAAATGTGATAAAATTACTCCAGAGTTTTTGTGGTAGACTATTGATGAGATAACAATTGATAAATAGAATGAAAAAGGATTCAACCCCATCCAGTGTTTTTACATTACAAAATAAGGATGATTAAAACTTTCTTAAATTAAGTCATACTGTAAGATTTTGGTATTATTAAAGATTCATTTGGAAATACTATAGGAATAACCATGTTGTTGGAAGAAAATAAAGAGCTACCCCATAAGAATGTAATGCATGGCAAAATTAATGACGGGGGAAATAATATATATTTTCAAATGGTTATGAAGAAATTGATTGTTTGAAAGCAGAATCAGTTTATATCCATTCCTAGAATCATACCTGAATTTTAGCCAGAGAAAAGGAGAGAGAATGAAACTGTTGTCTAGCAATTTAAATTTACAACAGGATATTTTATTTTATGTATTGTTTACTTACATGGCTGAGAACAGCTAGTTTTAAAAACTGTGGTAATGTGGCCAAGGAAAGTAACGTGGTCAAAGTTTTGTGGATTGGCTAAAAGCAGTGGTGTTTTTCACCATTTTTCACTATTTTGTACTAATACTATTTTCTCAGTAATTTTGAATCACTGATTAAAACTGATGAAATTAGCATAAGCTTTTTTGCAATAAACTTACGTCTTTGACTCTGCTGTATAATTGTGGTCACACAGAGGTTGAAATCTCAGTGATTTCAAAAACTCTTTCATTTTCTAAAGGTCTTTGAAGTCTTTTGCTGGGACAGTTGTGACCATCTCACTTTGAAAATAGGTAGCAGAATGTTAATACAAGGAGGTTCTGGCATTCTGTCTCTGGCCTCTCTGACACGTAACTTAAAACGTATGTATTCGCTTCATTGTTCAGGCTGCGTACGTGTTATCCAAGTACCAGTACTTCGTCTGCCCCGTGGAATACCGGAGCGACGTCAACTCCTTCGTCACGGAATGTGAGCCCTCGGAACTTTTCCACCTCCGGAGCTACGCGCTTCCCCCCTTTCTGAAGGCAGTGCTGAGATGGGTAAGCGTGAACCGGTCAGGGATCTTCCCTCCGACCATGAAGCCATCTGGGATTCAGATGTAACCGATTTCTGTAAAACTTGTAACTCTTTCATGTAGCAGTGGTTTGAATTTATTCTCAGTGTTACATTCTATCCCCTTGGGATTTCTCTTTCTTGAACATCAGCTGAGCGTTACTGTTGCAAATCAGTTGTGTGCTAGGAAAGTACTTGCCTAATGGTTTAAATGCTGATGGTAACTTACTTTGTATTTGTTTGGAAGACTTTTTTTTCCCCCCCCAATATTTCATAGGTTTTTACAAATCAAATGGATTAGAATAAGTTTCACATGCTCCTGGTATGAGTTACCTCGATTTCAAAATTAAAATTCACCAGCTCAGAGAGCCCTTGATGTTTAGAGGACATTTGTTAGTATAGAAAGCTGCTGCTTCCAAAATTAGTTTTTCTTCCAAAAAGACATTGCTGCCATTTAAAGGTATCTTTGAGGTCTCTCACTGAGGGGTGTTGACATGTTTCCCAGTAGAACCCTCTAGAACCCTCTTGATCTATGTCATCAGGACTGGTGGGTGGTTAAAGTGGGGAATGAAATAATGTGCGTGTCTTTGTGTGAACACACACAGGCACATATTTGTATCTGAAACATTTTAACTCTAATACATAATTTTTGATAAGCAGATAAATCAACAAACTATTTCTGTCCTTGAGTGCTCAATAAACGGATTCTGAGAATTTTTCCAATGTCTAAGCCATCCGTTACCGGCTATAAAACTTTTGATGTTGCCAATCTTCGATTAGGAGCAAGCCTGTTGCTTTGAGAACAAGTCCAGATATTGGTGTTCGCAAACATCTTTTTTGAACCACACCTATTACGCACTGCCTGTAATTTGCAGTTTTAGGTTATTTTATTTTATTTTTTTTTGGAGACAGAGTCTCACTCTGTTGCCGGGCTAAAGTGAGTGCCATGGCGTCAGCCTAGCTCACAGCAACCTCAAACTCCTGGGCTCAAGCAATCCTTCTGCCTCAGCCTCCC
>CAUYRT010034163.1:0-37949 GCA_963574885.1 Lepilemur ruficaudatus | reverse complement strand
CAACTCCAATAGAAACTCTCATCTCTACACAAAGTCAGGGAAACTAAAAAACCTTCTGCTGAATGATTACTACATTAAGGAGGAAATCAAGAGGGAAACCAAAAGATTCTTTGAACTTATTTATAAAGGAGACACATGTTATCAAAATCTGTGGGATACTGCTAACACCATCCTGAGAGGAAAATTTATAACCATAAATGCCTACATCCAAAAGACAGAAAGATCATAAATAAACAATCTAATGAATTATCTCAAAGAATTGGAAAAAGATGAGCAAACCAACCCCAAACCCAGCAGAAGAAAAGAAATAACAAAGAACAGAGCAGAACTAAAGGAAATCGATAATAGAAAAGTATACACCAAGGAAACTGTCCTTAGAGTAAATAGACAACCTACAGAATGGGAGAAAATATTTGCTTTCTACACATCTGATAAAGGGCTAATAACTAGAATCTATATAGAATTTAAGAAAATTAACAAGACAAAATCAAACAACTCCATCAATAAATGAGCAAAGAACATGAACGGAAACATTTCAAAAGAAGACAGAATAATGGCCAGCAATCATATAAAAAAGGGTTCAAGAGCTCTAATCATTAGGGAAATGCAAATTAAAACTACAATGAGATGTCAACTAACTCCAGTGATGGCCTCTATCAAATAGTCCCAAAATAACAAATGCTGGCATGGATGTGGAGAGATTGGAACACTCTTACACTGCTGGTGGGACTATAAATTAGTACAGCCCCTGTGGAAAATAATTTGGAGATACCTGAAAGAGCTAAAGATAGAAATATCATTTTATCCATCAATCCCACTACTAGGCATCTATCCAAAAGTAAAAAAGACATTCTATAATAAAGACATCTGCACTTGAATATTTATAGCAGCACAAATTACAATTGCAAAGATGTGGAAACAACCCAAATGCCCATCAATACATAAATGGATTAATAAAATATGGTATATGTATACCATGGAATACTACTCAACTACAAAAAAAAAAATAGTGATCTAATACCTCTTGTATTATCCTGGATAGAGATTGAGCCTGTCCTCTGAAATGAGGTATCACAAGGATGGAAAAAACATGCACCACATTTACTCGCCATCCAACTGGTACTACTTGATTAACACTAAGGTGCTCACATGGTAGTAATACTCACGGGGTGCTGATCAGTTGGTGGGGTGGGAGGTGGAGGGTAGAGCAGGTGGGGTGGGTAAATCCACAGCTAAAAATGGAGATGGGGTACACTGTATGGGGGAATGACATGCTTGTGAACCTGGCTTTAGCAAGACAAATGCATTTCATGTAACCAAAATGTTTGTATCCCCCATAATGTACTGAAGTAAAAAAAGAAGAAAAGAAAGAGAAAAAAATGCTATATGAAAGATTAATAGAACAAAATGTTGATTCTTTGAAAAAATAAACAAAATTGACACTTCTCTGGCTAGATTAATGAGAAGCAGAAAAGAAAAAACTCTAATAAGCTCCATTGGGAATGAAAAAGGAAAAATTGCAACTGATGCCACAGAAATACAAAATGTCACCTATGAATATTATAAAAACCTATATGCACATAAACTGGAAAATGTGGTGGAAATGGACAAATTATTAGAAACACACAGCCTTCCTAGGCTCAATCAGGAAGAAATAGAATTCCTGAACAGACCAATATCAAGTACCAAAATTGAAACAACAATAAAAAATCTTCCTAAAAAGAGAAGTTCCAGACCAGATGGTTTTACACCCAAATTTTACCAGACCTACAAAGAAGAACTGGTCCTGCAGAAATTATTCCACAACATCTAGAAGGAAGGAATCCTCCCCAACACATTTTAAGAAGTCAACATCACCCTGATACCCAAACGAGGAAAGGACGCACCAAAAAAAGAAAACTACAGACCAATATCCCTTATGAATATAGATGCAAAAATTCTCAAAAAAAAAAAAAAAACCTTAGCAAACTGAATTCAGGTGATTATCAAAAAAATAATCCATCACAATCAAGTGGGCATATCCCAGAGTTGCAGGGATGGTTCAACATACACAAATCTATAGATGTAATTCACTACATAAACAGAAGCAAAAACAAAGATCATATGATCCTCTCAATAGATGCAGAAAAAGCATTCAACAAAATTCAGCATCCTTTTATGATAAGAACACTTAATAAAATAGGCATAGATGAGACTTACTAAAGATGATACAAGCCATATATGACAAACCCACAGCAAACATCATACTGAATGGGGAAAAACTGAAAGCATTCCAACTTAGAACTAGAACCAGACAAAGCTGTCCTTTGTCACTGCTTCTATTCAGCATAGCGCTGGAAGTGCTAGTCAGAGCAATCAGACAAGAGAAGGAAATCAAAGGCACCCAAATGGAGGCACAAGTGGTCAAACTATTGCTCTTTGCTGGCGATATGACCTTATATCTAGAAAACCCCAAAGATTCTGCTATGAAACTACTGGATTTGGTAAAAAAATTCAGCAATGTCTCAGGTTACAAAATCAATGTACAGAAATCAGTGGCATTCTTATACGCCAATAAGAGTCAAACTGAGATTCAAATCCAAGATTTGATACCCTTCATAATATCAATGAAGAAAATAAAAGACCTAGGAACATATTTAACTAAGGAGGTCAAAGACCTCTACAGGGAGAACTATGGAACACTGAGGAAGAAAATAGCAGAGGATGTAAATAGGTGAAAAGCCATACCATGCTCATGGGTTGGCAGAATCAACATTGTTAAAATGTCTATACTACCCAAAGTGATCTACAGATTCAATGCAATCCCTATTAAAATACTGGCATCATTTTTTACAGAACTAGAAAAAATAATTCTACACTTCATTTAAAACCAGAGAAGACCTATATAGCAAAAGCATGTTAAGCAAAAAGAACAAATTGAGAGGCATCACTTTACCAGATTTCAAGCTATACTGCAAGGCTATAGTAACTAAGATAGAATAGTACTGGCACAAGAACAGATACATAGACCAATGGGACAGAACTGAGAACCTAGATATAAAATCATCCTCATATTGCCATATGATCTTTGATAAAGCAGACAAAAAGATACATGGGGGAAATAATCCTTATTCAGTAAATGTTGCTGGAAAAATTGGATAGCCACATGGAAAAGACTGAAACAGTATCTGCATCTTTACCTATCACAACAATCAACTTGCGGTGGATAACATACTTAAACCCAAGGCATGGAACTATAAGAATTCAAGAAGAAAATGTTGGAAAAACTTTTGTAGACATTGGCCTAAGCAAAGAATGTTTTAAGAAGACCACCAGAGCAATCACAGCAAGAACAAAAATAAATAAATGGGACCTGATAAAATTAAAAAGCTTCTGCACAACCAAGGAAACTATCATGAGAGCAGGCAAACAACCTACAGATTGGGAGCAAATATTTACATGGTACACATCCAAAAGTGCTGATAAGTACAATCTATATAGAACTCAGAGAAATCAGCAAGGAAAAATTCAAACAACCATATCAACAAGTGGGCAAAGTACATGAACAGAAACTTTACAAAAGAAGATAAACTAATGGCCAAAAAACATATGAAGAAGTGCTCAATATCTCTAATCATCAGGGAAATGCAAACCAAAACCACAATGAGTTATCACCTAACTCTAGTGAGAATGGCCTTTATCAAAAAGTCTCAAAACAATAGTGTTGGCATCAATACGGAGAGATAGTAACACTCATACACTACTGGTGGGACTGCACACTAGCACAACCTCTATGGAAAGTAATATGGAGATACCTCAAAGAGCTATAAGTAGATCTACAATTTGATCCAGAAATCCCATTAATGGGCATCTACCCAAAGGATAAAAAGACATTCTATAAAGAAGACATCTGCACTAGAATGTTTATAGAGGCACAATTCACAGTTGCCAATATGTGGAAACAACCCAAGTGCCTACAAATACATGAGTGGATTAATAAAATGTGGTATATGTATACCATGAAGTTCTACTCAGCCACAAAAACAATGGTCACCTAGCACCTCTTGTATTATCCTGGGTAGAGTTGGAGCCCATTCTACTAAGTATAATATCACAAGAATGGAAAAACAAGCACCATATGTACTCACTATCAAATTGTTATTAAGTAATCAACACTTGTGTGTACATATAGTAGTAACATTTATCAGGCATTGGGCAGATGGGAGGGGAGAGGAAGGGATGGGTATATTCACATCTAATAAGTGCAGTGTGCACCATTGGGTGATGAACACACTTGGAGCTCTGACTGCGGTGGGACAAAGGCTATATATGTAATCTAAACATTTTTACCTCCATAGTGTGCTGAAATAAAAAATAAAATTTTCTTGGTTGAAACAATTTATGTATAACTTTAATTTTCACTTATCTAGTGTTGGCTTCTACATAGATTTTTATAAGCCCTTGGATCAACATGACTGCGACTTACTAAAAAGGAAAATGTTTATTTTTCTACATTAATCTCTGTTCTTCTCACTAAAAGAATGTGTTAACAGAAAGTCAGTGTGCTTTGGGTCTTATTAGTCCCAAAGAAAAGGATAAATCATAGATAGAGTTTACTGCTTCTCTTCTTTCTAGCACTGGTTATATATTTTATCCAAGTCTACCTATTTCAAATAGCTTCTATAAGATCTTCCTGAAATTAAAATATAAATTCCAGCCCACTGAATAATTTGTGAGAATTCAAAATCTCTATTAAAATAAGCTAAATTTCTATGACTAATTTTCTTTCTAGATGTTTATATAATCTTTGCTATTTATTTCCTGTTCACTTAAATGAAAGATTGGGATTTGATATTTACTGAATTATAATATCCTACTGTGTCTTTTTTTTCCATTTGGAGCATGTGGAATATCTACTGACAAGTGAAAATTACATAAAGTGCATGAAGGGATTACTATAGTCTTTAATAAATTTTAATTACTTTTTTTTTTACTCCTTTATTTAGCTATATATTTTCTCTTCAGCAAATACATCTATTTCTCAGGCATCTTTCCCATATCATTTATTTTAAATTCTCACCTTGTTATTTTAAATTTAGCTCTGTTCTCTTTGCTGATATTCCAAAGCTTATAAGAACTGCTGACAACATAGAAATGAGATCTCGCAGAGGGATGTTGTGATCTCCTGCTACTCAAAGAGATATAAAATAGATAAGACCAAGAAACAAAATATCCTTCTGGGTATTGGCAATTGTAGTGAAACTTCTATTGCAGTTAAAACAGTTTACCCTCTAAGTACAAAGACCATTTTATGTTTCATGCAGCTGTTCCAACAGATTGTCTTCTTGAGCGAAGTACAAGAGGAGATAAGAAGTGGGTATTTGTAAGTGAAATTTGAATTTAATTATTTCTTAATTAAGAAAATGTTGTTCAATGATACCAAAGCACAATGCAAGAAAATAGAATAAAACGGCTTCAGAGATTTTTTTTTTTTAAAAAAAGCAATACAGCATGAAATAAAATGTTGAAAGTACATCCAGGGAAGATAAAGAGCAATATGAGATTTGAGGAGAGACCTGACAGAAGATAAGTTATATCAGGTGCAAAACTTGTCATTTTGTTTTATTGCTTTTCTGGCATTAATTATAAATGACAGGTGACTTGTCAGCCAAGAACAGTGTGTTCATAGAGACTGTGAGGAAGTTTTAGATCCTTTAGCGACTTGGTTGGGAACAAAGCCCAAGATTTCAAGTTAATTTTAGCAAGAATGTTATAAATAATGATGTTAGCACCAATCAGCTGTTCAAAACATTTTACAAAAGTTTGCTAATTAATCCTTGCACCATTGATAAATACTGCTTTAATTTGTCAAGGCACAGAAACAACATATGTATTACTAAATTCTCTGATGTTTCTAAATTTTAGGCAACACTTAAGCCTTTTCTTTCCATTCTAACTTTTATCTTCATATCTCTAAAATACACATAAGCTTGAACTTCAAAAGCTATAGTTCTGCAATAAATAATTTGTGACCAGATGGTATTTTCATCACAGTAGAATTACTTTATAACTGAGTATAAGAATAGGGAGCAAAGCCTGTTTGTAGCCAATTATCTTTAGTTCTCTTCTCATCAGTCCCTCCCATAGAACTCTATCCCATTTTCTGGCTTTCCAAGTCCAAATTAGGTTGCTTCTCATTTAGGCAATTTACTAGCACCTTGACCATTCTCCCCACAATTTATATAATTTTACAATTTTGTTTTTATATGTCATTATTTGATAATTATCGATTTCCTCTATTAGCACAACCCATTAAAGAGGATCATGTTCATATTGTTTGCACACAGTAGGTGTTCAAAATGTTTATTAAATAAATGGTTTATATAAAGTGATATACAGTAATTACTCTTAATGCAAGCTGAGAGCCTCAGAAACTCAAATTTCTGTCTGCAACAGAAAACATGCCTTTTAAAATGTTTACACTCTAAAAACATTTAAGTAAATATATATGTATGTACATACTCAGAATGAATGTTGGTTTAAACATTATCAGTAGAAAAAAGCAATATTATTTAGAAAATATTTTAAAGCCTTCCTCCATCCTCTAACACAAATCATTTGAGCTAAACTAAATACATATTTTACTCCTTGCTCTTCATCCATGAAAAAGGTGTTGAATTTTGAAAGAGACTGTAAGACTTAACAGAAGAGTAATAATACTACCATTTATTGTGAATTTATTAAATGCCATTATATCCTCAAAATGGTAAATATTATTGATATGGCTATTTTACATATAATTAGTATGCCTATTTTAAATATTAAGAGAGTTACACAGCTAGTCATTTATAAAGATGTCTGTCTTTGCTAGACAGTGTATCTTCCAGCAAAATGGCATCTGAAGACCTCTTCTAAATCATTATTACAAATCATCTTGGTAGGATAAATATTCCTACTCTACTGACAGCAGATGGTCAACAGATACAAGAAGGAGAATTGGCAGCTTTAGGTCAGAGCAGTTGGGAAAGAAATGATATTCAATATTGGCCAGGAATTCAAGCAGCAGGTTACTGTAGCTCTTGTTCACAGTATCTATGATAGCAGGAAAAATCTCAAATAGGATTTATTCAGATAGGTCAGTGGTACTGTGGACATGTAATCAAAATCAAAATTCCTTAAATACCTGTCTCAAAAGATCAGAGGAAAAGATAAAGAGCTAGACAAGAAACAATCACAGGTACGCTCTTCCAGCACTCAACCATGATCTTCTGAAGGCAGCACTACATAATTTGGTATATAATTAATGTCTCAGATGCTTCACTTCTCAGTGAAGAAAAATATTCCAAATGTGTAGCAATGTCTACATCACAAGCAATAATCTCAACACTTACATATCTACTAGCAGGCAATTTCAGATTTCCCAGGATTTATCTCTCTAAATGCCCTTCAATCCCCAAAGATGCCTACAAGTTTAACTTGAATGTTTGCTAGAGCCCATCACTTGTAGAGTGCTATGCTTGGGCAGTTTTCCTCAAAAAGATCAGATTGGTGGTGGTGGTATGTGTGTGCATGGTGGTTTGGGTTGTGGCAATGGAGTCTAAATTTTATAAAAACTCTCTTATTAATCTCTTGATCACATAACCTATGAGCTTCTGAAAGGTCACTGCCAAATTTCTCTGCTCTTGATCCTCTCTCATAATCACACTGCCATTTTTAATCCCAGCAGGAAGCATTTTGGAAAGCCTAGTATCACTGACCTTTCTTTACTCCCAGAGTCTTTCAGCCCCCACTCTTTGTTGGGGGAAAGAGAAACTCTGAACATAATATTGCTATACGTAGGTTTTCCAATAGCACAAGTCCCTGTGGCTAGTAGAAAATTCTTGTCCATTAGACAGTGGCCCAGCCAATGTACACTGTTATAATATTTTGAAAAAATATGAAATTCAAAAATAGTGCAAAGAAGAATAAAATGCAAATGAAATGAGTGTACTTACGTTGTCAACTACTGAGGACGTTCATAGTTCTTTAAATATGTTTGAAACATGAAGAACAATAAGGGAGAGGTTCTTTCTATAGAGGCACATGGTATAAAATTATGGCTGAGAGAAAGAGAACAATACGTATTTTTGTTTGGGGTATTTCACAAAAAAGATCCTTATATTAAAATGTTAAAGTAGTTGACGTTAAAGGATATTAAGATTTGGAGCATCTTTATTATTAACAAAGACCCAAATCCTTCTCCTGAGAAACAAAAACAGAAAAACAGCTTCAATTCTTTGACTTTATTTTGTACTTCTTCATTTCACATAAACTACATTCAGCCAAAATACAGTGTTTGTTCTTCTTGGGTAACAGTAAATAACCCAGAAAAATGAGGGAAGTTACAATAATTTTTATAGATAAAAGAAAGATGAATTATTAAATACAGATTAACTTGTGATTATTCCCTAGGAAAATTCTAAAATAGTTTATTAAATGAAGGGTATGTGAATTCTATAAAACAGACAAACTAGAAATAAGCACATGTTTTCTCAGAAGAAACTACGCAAATTTTCTTTTCTAAATTGTAGTGTATTTTCAGACTCTTAGTTCTGGAGACAATTTTTAGATATAGGACAACTTTATTCATTTTAATATTTTTTAATGACTTGTACATGATGATTGTATGTATTTATAGGGTACATATGATATTTTGATACAGGCATACAATATGAATTAATCAAACCAGGGTATCAGTTTGTTGTGCTGTCAAATATTGTTGATTCTATTCTACTATCTGACTATATTTTTGCACCTGTTAACTATCTCCACTCTATCTCCCCCATCCCATTACCCTACTTAGCCCCTGGGAGCCATTGTCCTACTCTCTGTCTCCATGACATCACTTGCTTTAATATTTAGCTTTCACAAATGAGTGAGAACATGCAAGATTTGCCTTTCTGTGTTTGGCTTATTTTACTTAACATAATATTGTCCAGTTCCATCCATCTTGTTGCAAATGTCAGGATTTCATTTTTTTACTGCTAAATAATATTCCATTGAGTATGTGTACCAAACTTTCTTTATCCATTCATCTGTTGATGGACACTTACATTGATTTCAAATCTTGGCTGTTGTGAATAGTGCTGCAATAAATATGGGAGTGGAGATATTTTTTCAATATAATAAATTTCCTATTTTGGATAATTATCTAGCAGTGGGATTGTTGAGTCATATAGTAGTTCTTTTTTTTGTTTTATGAGGAACCGCCATACTTTTTTTCATAGTGGTTGCACTAATTTATATTCCTACCAACAGTGTACCAGGCTTCCCCTTTATCCACATCCTTGCCAGCATTCATTATTGCCTGTAATTTTGATAAATGCCATTTTAACTGGGGTGAGATGATATCTCATTATAGTTTTGATTTACATTTCTCTCATGACTAATGAGGTTGAACATTTTTTCATATATGTGTTGGCCATTTTTATATCTTCTTTTGAGAAACTTCTACTCGGATCTTTTGCCCATTTTTTGATCAGATTATTTGATTTTTTCCTATTGAATTGTTGAAGCTACTTAGGTATTCTAGTTACTAATCCCTTATCAGATGGGTAGTTTCTAAATATTTTCTCCCATTCTGTGGGTTCTCTTCACTTTATTGATTGTTTTCTTTGCTTTACAAGAAGATTTTATAGCTTGATGTAAAACCATTTTTCCAATTTTGCTTTGGTTTTCTATACTTTTGAGATAATACCCAAGAAATCATTGCCCAGACCAATATCTTGGAGTATTTCCCCAATGGCTTGTTTTGGTAGTTTTATAGTTTTAGGTCTTAGATTTAAACATTTCATCCATTTTGATTTGATTTTTGTACATGGCAAGAGACATGAATTCTAGATTGCTTCTTCTACATATAGATATCTAGTTTTTCCTGCATAACTTACTGAAGAGAACTTTCCCCACTGTAATTTCTTGGCAACTTTATTGAAAATAAGTTTATAATAGATCCGTGGATTTATTTATGAATTCTCTGTTTTGTTCTATTGGTCTGTGTGTCTGTTTTTATGCTAGTACCATGCTCTTATGGTTAATACAACTCTGTAGTAAAATTTGAAGATAAGTAATGTGATTTCTCCAGTTTTGTTCAGGATAGCTTTGACTATTCCGGGTCTTTTGTCCTTCCATATAAATTTTAGAATTATTTTTTCTATTTCTATGAAGGATGTCATTAGTATTGTGATGGAGATTGCATTTGAATCTGCAGATTGCTTTGGGTAGTATGGACATTTTAACAATATTGATTCTTCCAATCTATGAGCATGAAATATTCCATTTTTTTGTGTACTCTTCAATTTCTTTCTTCAATGTTTTATAGTTTTCCTTATAAAGATCTTTCACTTCTTAGGTTGACTTTATTCCTAAATGTTTTACTTTATTTGTAGCTATTGTAAGTGGGTTTACATTCTTGATTTTTTTTTTAGATTATTTACTGTTGACATATAGAAATGCTGCTGATTTTTGTATGTTGAATTTGTAATCTTCAACTTTGCTGAATTTGTAGTCTTTTTTTTTTTGAAACCTGTGGTTTATCTGTATAAGATCATATCATCTGCAAATGAGGATAATTTGACTTCTTAATTTCCAATTTGGATGCCCTTTATCTTTTTCTCTTGTCTGATTACTCTGGCTAGAATTTCCATTACTATGTTGAATAACAGTGTTGAAAGTGGGCAACCTTATCTTGTTCTGATCTTAGAGAAAAAGCTTTTAATTTTTCTTCATTCAGTGTGATACAATACATATACACATATATGACTTTTATCATGTTGAGGTATGTTCCTTCTATACTAGGTTTTATCATGAAGGGATGTTGAATTTTATCAAATCCTTTTTCAGCATCTACTGAAATGATTATATGAGGACAACCTTATTTTTAGAAATCATTTTTTTGTGAATATCGTATATGCTGTATCAATGCACAAATAGCTAAATATATACTTAAATTGTTAAAATATTATATGTAGGAAATATTTTCAAAGATTAACCTGAGAGAAGTTCTCTAGTAAAGATTTTTCATAATGAATGTATTTATTAATGTCTTCAATGATAAATAGAGGAAGCAACTCCTCAAATTTTCCTATTTTATATTTATTCCACAAACATTTATTAACTCATCAGCTGCCTAGGTCAAAGGTGAATAAGACACAGTTCTCATCCTTAAGAAAGTCACGGTCTGGTAGAGAAAACAGAAATAAATTAATAAATACCATGATATATGGAAAGTGCTATGATGGATGCATATGTCAATGATTCAATAGGAAACTTAATGTGCTGTATGACAGAAGTGATGTATTGACTACAAGATCAATATAAGTCAACAGTGTGGTGACTGTCAAAAAACCCCCAAAATTTTAACCTGGATTTGTGTATACTTAGCACTCAAAATGAAGAAAAAAATCCTTTTAAAATACAAGTCACAAATTTGGCCATATGTGACTTGTTTTTCCTTCTGAGTAGGACAATTCTCAAAATGGTATTTGAGATAATAAAGATTTTTGACACAATGGCATTTAAGTACAAAGGGAATGGGACTGCTTAATATAGAAAAACTTTTGAGGACCACATGGATACATGATAATGATCTTTAAAATTTGAAGGGTTGCCATATATATATTTCCAAACTGTAGAATTAAGGTACTCCGAAATGTTAACAGGAAGAAAATTTTTGATGTAACACGGAGAGCGGTTTACTGATAAATAAAACTAATCAGAATTGAAAGAGCTTCTAAACTGTCTGAGCTTACCCAACTTAGAGGTAGCAAATGATCTGTCAGAGTTCTTATGATTTGTCAGAGTGTGGATTGATGAGTTGGGTGGAAGGGTAAACTGGGTGAACTGAGTAACCCAGTATTTTCTAAACTGAGTACTTTCTAAAGCTCATCTCCCTCTCTTCCCTTCTCACACATATCAAATATTCATTCATTTTCTCAAACTCTCTCATCACTCTCATACAAAAATTCACATGCAAATTGTGAGTTCTTATTTAAATAGAAAAGGCAGTAATATTTGAACTCTTTGGAGCCATCTTTATTTGAAATGGGATGAGAAAAAAGTTATTAACACTTATTGATAGATTATGTCAACAAAGGCTCATTATCCAGTGATTATATATGATGGTAATTACATGCAGAAGAGATTATTGCAATGGCTTGCTTAATATTAGAAATTGGAAAAATTTTTAAACAGGAAGAATGTAAAGACCTCTAGATCAGTAGCATATACTATTAGCATTGAATCTGTCTTGCTATGGATTTGGCTTTTATTTATCACCTGGTTCTTATTTACAAGTTCTTGCCAAGTTCCCCAGTGCCAGACCCATTCCTCACACTTTGATTTCTATATAAAAACCTTGTTTTTTTTTAATTTGCTTGTTTGTTTACTTGTATTTAAACCTGTGTATGAGTCCTTACCTTTGACTTCTGCTTAGTTTATTTCTTTTCCTAAGAACCCCATGAACCACTGCTTTCAATCCATTACTCCTAAGTACTTACTTCATGCATTTTTAGACTGATACTGACGCCTGTCTCAGTTGCTTGTTACTGACCTTTCCTGGAAACAATTCCTTATGTCTATATATTTGTGTTGGCTCCTGACCAGATCTTCCTGAAACTCTTGAACCATTTTTGAGAATTAGACTTACTCCTGCTTCTAGCTGAGCTACATTTACATGTTTTAAATGTCAAAATCTTATCCTTATGAAAGTTGAAAATTCATCATTTATCAGGCACCAAGCTAGTTCTTTGACAAACACCTCATTTATTTCTCATAGTACAATGCTATGAGCTGGATTTTAATATATCCATTTTAAAGTGACAATGACTAAGTGTGCAAATAAAATTTCTGTCAATATCTCAAGCAATTTGTAGTATTGAAGATAGAAATTGAACACAAGTTATATATTTTAAAGTGATGTAATTTATTAAGCAAATTAAAATGGAAATGTTTCTCTGGAATTTGAGAACTTAAATTTCCATAACAGGGGATAATAGATAAATCAATAACTATATTTCACAGACAAGTACACAGGCAAAATTAATACAATAGTATAAACTTAAAAATGAAATGGCCAAAGTAATATGAAATCTAATATAGTAAGAAAATATAATATGGCATGAAAGTGGAAGGAAGAATTTAAATATTAAAAATATTTATAAATAATCTGTCACAGGGTCAGTTAAAAAATATATAATTAAAAGAGACCAGAAACTGGAAGAACTTCAACAGATATGAAGAATAATACATCCAAATTAATATTATTTTAGGTCATTTATAATGTGGTTTCCTCAGTTATCACTAAATTCTTCACTTTGTCAGATACTTATCTCTCAATTAGCCAATTATATATGTTAACATTATTTTAATTATAAATGACATATGTCAAAATGGAAAATTGGCTGAACCCAAGTAGAACTGAAGAAACAAGGTTTTTCTACAATAGAGAATCATTTTGATACACTCACAAAATAGTCATTTTGCTATTTTCCATAGTGTATGGATATTCAGACTCTTGTGCCTATTGAAGCTACTACGTTAGAAAGCTCAATAGGAAAAAAGTGAGAATCTTAGTTCACGTTAGTTTCAACTTGTGATTTTCTATAAGGTCTCAATGGAAGGAGACACGTTCCCCCCCAAAATGGCATCTATTAGCAAAGATGATTTTATATTTTTAGAAAGACAAAGGATATTAGTCATATTTTATTTGATAAGCCTATGATAACAAACCACCCCTAAATTTCAGTGTCATATATTCATAAAGATTTGTAATTTACTCATGTGATGTATTTGCTGTGTTGACTGCATCTCTGTGGCTCTAATTCACTTGACCTTTCACCTGGGATCTAAACTACAAGTTGATTTTAAGGTAGACGGAAAAGAGACAAGGATAACCCATGTAATAGCTCTTCCAAACTAATGATTGGACACAGAATACCTTAATTTACTTCATTAGTCAGAAAATTAAGTCACATGATCATAGGACAAGGAAGTATACTACTTACATGGGGATGGGAATGGTCAGGAATATAAACGCTTTATTGATAAGGAAGCAGATAATGGAAACAATAATAATAATCTACTATCTGCTCTCTTGCTTTCATGTATTTATTTTCTACCTCTATCAAGACTCAAATTCAAAGCACAGGATTTAATGATAATATACATATCAGATCTGGATATAGCTTTTCTTGGTCTGGATGCCTAAGAACTAAAATATGAGAACATAGAATGGTCAAGGAGGGACAGGTACATTCCATAAATATTTACCTTTTTTTTCAGAAAAGGGTAGATTGTAGTTACTAATCCATAGCAAATCTAAAATGTTGTTAGGCAGATGTTTTAAGAACCATCTCTCCTAGTGGTAAAAAATATTTCTTTAGATATCCTAGATTCTACTCCCTATGATTAGTTCTTGGATTTTCCTTCTAGGAAGTCCTTCTTTTTCCAAATTTCTTTGTTCTTCTTTGGTCAAATTTGAGGAAGACATTAGCAAATATACCATCAGTGAAGGAGAGTATCTACCCCAGGTAGCTTTCTACCTATAAATGTTGATGTATCATACAAAGTCTACCTTCATTAGTACAAATAAAAGGCCTTATGACATACAACATACAATCAAGGTGGTATCAATGATGCATAGCCATACACTGGCATGATTTCAAATACTCCTGGGAAGAGGTCATACAGCTGAGAGGGATAGATGGGCAAAGCACCTATTATTAGACAGATTGAGATTCCTAGGCCATGTCAGGGTCCAGCTGATGATTTGACAAGTTCACTTAACTTTGGTTGAAAACCTGTGAAATTGATTAGAAACAAATACTGAAAAGTGACTAAGAAATAGTTAAAGGAATGATACCGTCAATCAATACCCAAGATGAGGAAAGAGAAACTAATTTTGCTCATATTTAAAACTCCTGCACCTGCACATCACCAGCAGTAAGTGGACTACAAATGAAGAGCAAACCCTGAAAGATGAGTCCTCAAAAGGGTCATTCTTTTAGCCCAAAATACCTCAAAAAGGTATTCATTTTAGAACATTTTACTGAGGGTAAACAAAACACAGATTCACTACAAATCAGAAGCATCCGAAAGTTGGGTTTCTGCCATGTGCAATTAAAGGAATAATAAATGAAAGAAAATTTCCTGCATTTTATAACATTAATCATCTGAAAATCACATTATTTATCAAGATGTATGGATTCATTCTTAATATTGAGGATTTGTTTCTTATTTTATTGGAAATATTTTTATGAATATGAATCAACCATAGTGAATCAATTTTAATATTTATTATCAAAATGAAATAAGAGGAATATAGGGGTATTGACAAATATTTCCACTTTTCCAAGCTGGACACAAATTAGGTGTGGTAGATTGCAAAAATAGTTGAAATTGTTAATCCCTCCATGTATCTAGAACCTTTGCCATGTGATATCACAGATTCTCCTATTAAAAAGACACAGTATATTTTTCTACCTCTTGGATTTGTGTTTGGCCAGATGAATTGATTTGGCTATTTGACTAAAATGGAAATGTCACTGTCTCAGTTCCAAGTCTAGGTGATAAGGATAAGTTCCAATACCTAGGTGATAAGGTACCATAAGTTTAATGAAAGCTTATTGCTGTGTTATATTTACTGTGACTATCGTTAGGTGATACATTAGCATATATCTGCCTTCTTAAACCTAGCCATGACCAAGAGTTTTTTTAATCAATGAAGTTTTAGGAACCAGTATACCATGTGCAATTTTCTCTGTGCCATGACAACAAAAGTATTTTTTTTTAATTTCACAATATTATAGGGGTACAAATGTTTTGGTTACATAATTTGGTTTTATATAGTTTGAGTCAAAGTTATAAGTGTGCACATCACCCAGATAGTGTGAATTGTACCTATTAGGTGTGAATTTACCCAGCTCTTCTGCCCCTCTCCCACCTGCTTGATTTTGAGTTTAACTTCCATATGTGCACATAAGCTTTCATCAATTAGTTACAATTCAGTATTCAGTATATGTGGCACGCTTATTTTTTCATTCATGTGATACTTCATTTAGAAGAATGATATCCAATTCCATCCAGATTGCTACAAAATATATTAGTTCACAATTTTTTTATGGCTGAGTAGAACTCCAGAATATGCACACCACATTTTATTAATCCATTTATGTATTGACTGGCCCTTGCATTGTTTCCACAACATTGCAATTGCGAATTGTATTGCTATAAAAATTTGAGTGCAAGTGTTTTTTTTTAATAAAATATCTTTTTTTCTTTTGGGTAAATATCTATTAGTGGGATTGCTGGATCAAATGGGGGGGATGCACTTTTAGTTCTTTGAGGAAACTCCATACTACTTTCCATAAAGGTTGTACTAGTTTGCAGTCCCACAAACATTGTATAAGTGTTCCTTTCTGAATCTATGCCAGCATCTGTTGTTTGGGGACTTTGGGAAAAGAACCATTCTCATAGGAGTTAGGTGATATTTCATTATGGTTTTGTTTGCATTTTCCTGATGATTAGAGATAGTGAGTATTTTTTCATATGTTTGTTGGCTAGTAGTCTATATCCATTTGAAAAGTTTCTGTTTATGTCTTTATCCCCTTTATAATAGGATTGTTTGATTTTTTCTTGTTGATTTGCTTGAATTCTTTGTAGATGCTGGTTATGAGCCCTTGATTGGATGTATAGAATGCAAACATTTTCTCCCATTCTGTAGGCTATTTTCTCTATTGATTGTTTCCTTGGCTGTGCAGAAGCATTTTAATTTGAATGAGTCCCATTTATTCATTTTTGTTGTTGCTATGATTGCTTTTGGGTGCTCTTCATAAATTCTTTGCCTAGGCCAATATTTATAAGTGTTTTTCCAACTTTTTTTGTAGAATTTATATAGTTTCTTGCCTTAGGCTTAATTCTGTTATCCATTGTGAATTAATTTTAGGGGGAGGTGAGAGGTGTGGGTTCTATTTCAGTCTTCCACATGTACCTATCCTATTTTTCCAGCACCACTAGAATAGGTACTCTTTTCCCCATTGTATGTTTTGTCTGCTTTGTCAAACATCAGATGGCAACATGAGAATAGTTTTATATTTTGGTTCTCTGTTCTGATCCGTTGGTATATTTTTCTGTTCTTGTGCTAGTTTTATGCTGTTTTGGTTATAATAGCCTTGTAGAATAGTTTGAGGTCTGGGAAATTGATGCTTCCCAATTTGTTCTTTTTGCTTAAGGGTGAATTGGCTATTTAGGGTCTTCTCTTGTTCCATATGAAGCATAGAAATAGTTTTTCTAGATCTGTAAATAATTACATTGGTATTTTAATGGGGATTGCATTGAATCTGTACATCACTTTGGTTAGTATAGACATTTTAACAATGTTGATTCTGCCCATCCATGAACATGATATATTTTTCCATTTGTTTATATCCTCTGTGATTTCCTTCCTCAGTGATTTGTAGTTATACCTATAGAGGTATTTCACCTCCTTGGTTAAATATATTACCAGTTATTTTATTTTCTCTGTTGCTATTCTGAAACATATTGAGTCTTTGATTTGATTTTCAACTTGACTGTTGGTATATACAAATGCTACTGATTTGTGTACACTGATTTTGTAACCTGGGACTTTGGTGAATTTATCAATTCCAGTAGTCTCAGGGCAGAATCTTTTGGGTTTTCTAGACATAAGATCATGTCATCAGCAAAGAGTGTCTGGACTCCTTTTCCCCATTTGAGCACACTTTATTTCCCTCTCTTGCCTGATTGACCTGGCTAGTATTTCCAGCACTATGCTGAATAGAGGTGATGAAAGTGGGCAACCTTGTCTGGTTCCTATTGTAAGTGGGAATGCTCTCAATTTTTTCCTGTTTAGTATGATGTTAGCTGTGAGTTTTCATATGTGGCTTTTATAATTTTGATGTATGTTCCATATATACCTATTTTTTAAGAGGTTTTATCCTAAAAAGGTGTTAAATTTTGTCAAATGCTTTTTCTCTGTCTATTGGGAGGATCATATGGTCTTTGTTTTTACTTTTCTTTATGTGGTGAATCACATTTATAGATTTGCATATGTTAAACCATTCTTGAATCCCTGGGATGAAGCCTACCTGGTTATGGTGGATTATTTTTTTGTTGAGGCAGCTGAACTCAGTTTGCTAGGATTTTACTGAGAATTGTTGCATCTATATTCATAGGGCATATTGGTCTGTAGTTTTCTTTTTTTGTCATGTCCTTTCCTGGCTTTGGTATAAAGGTGATATTGGGTTCATAGAATGAGCTGGAGGTTTCCTTCCTTCTCAATGTTATGAAATAATTTCTGCAGTGCAGGCACCAATTCTTCTTTGTATGTCTCATAAAATTCAGGTGTGAAACCATCAGGTCCAGGATCTTTTTTCGTTGGAAGGTTTTTTATGGCTGCTTTAATTTCATTACTTGATATTGGTCTGTACAGGAGTTCTAGTTTTTTCCTGATTGATCCTAGGGAGATTTTGTGTTTCTAAGAATTTATCCATTTCCTCTACATTTTCAAGTTTATGTGTATAGATGTTTTTATAGTATTCAGTGATGTTATTTTTATTTCCATGGTATCAGTTGCAGTATCTCCTCTTTCATTTCTAGTTGAGCTTATTATGGCCTTTTCTTTTCTGTGTCTGGTTAATCTAGTGAAAGGCCTATCAATTTTTTTATCTTTTCAAAGAAGCAACTATTTCTTTTATTAATCTTCTGTATAATTCTTTTGAAATTGATTCCATTTAGATCTTCTCTGATTTTCGTTATTTCTTTTCTCATGCTGGGCTTGGGATTAATTTACTGTTCCTTTCCCATTTTGTTGGCATGATTCATTAGATTGTTGATTTGTAATATTTCTGTCTTTTTGTTGTAGGTATTTAAGGCTATGAGTTTTCCTCCTAAGACTGCTTTTGTATAATCCCACATATTTTGGTAACTTGTGTCCCCTTTGTCATTTAGGTTGAAGAATCTTTTGATTTCCATCTTAATTTTCTCCTTGACCTAGTAATCATTCATCAGTAGGTTGTTTAATTTCCACGACTTTGTGTAGAGGTGAATGTTTCTTTTGAAATTGATTTCCAATTTTATTCCACTGTGGTCTGAGAAGATATATGGTACAATTTCTATTTTTTTTTTTTAATTTGTTGAGTCATGTTTTGTGGCCTAGGATGTGATCAATCTTAGAAATTATCTGGAAAAGAACGTATATTCAGTAGTGTTGGAGTAGAATGTTCTGTAAAGATCTGTTAGGCTGATTTGTTCTAGAGTCTTGTTTAAGTTCATTGTTTCATTGTTTATTTTCTGCTTTGAGGATCTGTCCCATTCTGTCAGTGGGGTGTTGAAGTCCCCAAATATTATTATGCTGCTGTTTATCATTTTATTTGGATCAAGTAGGGTTTGCTTTATAAATCTAGGTGAATATATGTTAGGTACATAACTGGGATAGTTGTGTATTCCTGTTGAACTTTTCCCTTCACCATTATATAATGACCATCTTTGTCTTTCTTTACATTTGTTGATTTGAAGTCTGTGTTATCTCATATAAGAATGGCTATACCAGCTTTCTTTCATTTTCCATTTGCATGGAATATTGTTTTCCATCCCTTTACCTTGCATTTGAGTGAGTCCTTATGGTTTAGATGCATTTCCTACAGACAGCAGATACTTGGCTTGTATTTTTTATCCATTCAGCCAGCCTATGTCTCTTCAGTGGGGAGTTCCAGACATTTACATTATTGAAATAATTGATAAGTGGGGTGGATTTCTGTTGTACTTGTCATTTAGAGCTTCATTGCTTTGCTTTACCTTTTGAGACATTGTAGTATGTCGTCTTTGATGTTTAGCTTTTGGATGATTTTACACTAGTGGTATCCACTGTTCTGATCCATATGTAATGCAGATCTGAATAGTTCTAATTATGACAAATTTCCTCAATATTTGCCTATCTGGGAAAGACATAATTTGTCCATCAAATGTGAAACTTAGCTTTGCAGAAGAGAACATTCTAGGCTGGCAATTATTCTGTGTAACACACTAACTGCAATGTGAGTTGTATTTAAATCATGCTAGTTTTGAGCCTGGGATTTTGTGAAGCATATGTAATTCACATGTCCATTTACCTTGGAAGCCACATGGTGTGCAGGCAACTCATGCCGCCATGCTGTAGCATACATGTTACATGATGGTTGGCCCCTTGAACCAAATCCTTCAGTTGGTTTCTGAAAATCTTGTTGATGTCCTTATTGTTACAACTAATACTGACAATTTAATTGCATACAACTCACCTACAGAAAACAATAAAAAATAATAATTTTTTATTAAATTAGAAAGGATTCGGTTGTTTTTAAAATTTTTATTCTATTTTCATAATAAAACACTGTAGTCCAAAGGAAATTATATTTTCCCCCTATCGTGATAGTCAATGTGTTAGAAAAATTAAAGATGGGGGCCCACTCCCATCTGGCTTGTAATGTTTTCCCTAAGAAGTCTACTGTTATCCTCATGGGTTTTCGCTTGTAGGTCAGTTGTTGCTTATGTCCTGCTCCTTGTAGAATTTTCTCTTTCCTTTTGACTTTGGCCAAGTTGATTACCATGTGTCTTAGAGGTGTGCTATTTGTTACGAATCTTCCTGGAGTTTGATGATCATCTTGTATCTAGATGTCTGCATCTCAGGTGATACTAGAGAAGTTTACCTCGATAATTTCCTCAGATAGATTTTCCATGCCTTTAACACTTTCGTATTCTCCCTCATGGATATCTATTATTCATATATTTGTTTGCTTTGCATAGTCCCACATCTCTCTAAGTGAGTGCTATGCCTTTGTTGTTCTTTTCTCTGTCTCTTTAAAGGATTGAGGTAGCTCGAGAGTCTTGTATTCAAACTCTGAGATTCTTTCTTCTTATTATTTTAATCTGTTACTGAAACTTTCTGCTGTGTTCTGAAAATCCCTGAATTTCTCTTTAATTTCTTTAAGTTCTATTACATCTTTCTTAATTGTGTCTAGTTCTTTAGTGACTTTTCCATTAATTTCCTTAAATATTTTTGGGAATTCTTTTGTTGGTTTTCAACTTTCTCTTCAATTCCATTCATCTTTTGTCATTCATACTCTGAATTCCATTTCTGTCATTTTGACAATTTCCTTGTAGCTGGAGTTCAGTACTGTAGCTCCATTGTGTTCAATTAGGGGTGTTGATCTGTTCTAATTTTTTATGTTGCCAGGGTTCTTTTGATGGTTTTTCCTCAACTGATTACTCTTTTCTCAGCTCAGGACTGAAAGATTTGCAGTGCTCTTCTTCCTTTCTGGAAACTCTCTTGCTTGTTTAGAGTAAAAGGAGGTCACTAGATGGTGTTATTTATTTTTTTTTAACCTCTACTCTGAAAAGTTGATTCAGCAGAGGAGGGGTATGCACACTAGAAGCCTGTAATGCAGCTGTTCTGATTTGTTCTGTTTTCCTCTGATAGCCTCTGCTCAAGCTTGTGCTGATACTGTTTGGGTAGGGTTATGGGTTTCACCAGGTATTTGTATGATGCTCAAGTTGGGAGCTGGTGAGACCATCTTCACTGAGGCTAGTGTTATGGGGATTGCTCTACTCACAGTTTTCCCACGGAGGTAACAGCAGAAGCTGGATGTGGTTGTTGTGGGTTCCCAAGCTGTTCATTCACTCAGACCAGGTTTCAGTGCACTAGCAGCTTAAGGCTGGGAGTCTCTGGTGGGGTATTGGATTTTGGAGCAGTTCTTCCTATTCTGCTGTAGTGATGGGGGCTTTGGTGCATAGTCTTGGGGTCCAGATGCAGCTCTGGAGACTTGGGGATGGTGTTTTGGGCCTGGCAAGGATTCTGGAGGCACAGAGTCAGAGCCTCAGGCTCCAGGATTAGAGCCTCAGCACCAGGACTGGGGTGGAATCAGAAGTAGGGCTGTGTGGTAGGCAGAGCTGATCAAACCTGGAGAACAGGGTTAAGGCAAAGCAGGCAGGAGACAATGGGGCCCTGGAAGGCAGAGTTGGGGCTGAGCAAGCAGACAGCTGTTTTGCAGGGTCAGGAGCCCAGTGGATGCCAAGTCGGTGGGTAGATGTTGGTTCTGGTGACCCAGGGACGACAGAGCTCTCCATTCCCCACCAAGGACCTACCAAAGTGGTTACCCAATGCCTCTCAAGTCAGGACCTGCTGTGTCCTGGTCAATTCCCATGGTCAGCTCCCCTTGCACTCTAGGGGGGAAGCACTTGACTTCAAGTCACCAGGTGTGGCTCAGGGAAGCCACAAGTCAGTCCACTCTTTCCCTAGCCTTGTGCAGACCTGGCGGGGTGCATCTGAGAGCTCAGGATGGTTTTAGCTACTGCCTGATCCCACCATGCCTGTTGCCTGGTGCAATGGCTCTGTACAGACTCCAGGCAGGTCACTAGTCTGACTAAGCAGAGCTCTGTGGAGGTTGTGGGAGTCATCTTGCAGTTCAGTTTGCACTGCACTAGTGAAAGCATAATGTCCCAGCACTCTATTCTCTTACTGCTCCCTGCTCGTTCTCTAATCTTGTCATATGTATCACCCCATCACCATTTTTTTTCCACTCTGAGTGTCCCATATTGTTTCTCTGTGATTTCACAATGATGCTTCAGAGAAGAACAATCTGTATTTAGGCAGCTGCCTCTACCTTTCACTTCTTTCTTCTGGAGCGGCAAGTTGGCAGGTTGCTTCTAGTCCACCATTTTTTCTAGCAACGACAAAAGTATTCTGAAGGAAGTAAGATCTATCAGTCTGGATCTGTGAGTAAGGATAAGATGGAGCACAGCCACCAGCATAATCAAGACAGGCATCTGCCATAAATCAGAAATAAATAGTGTTTGTATTAAACCACCTTAACTGGTAAAGTGGGTGCATTTCTTTGCAAAATATTGCAGTGTAGAGAAATAAAATGTAACATCATCTAAAAAAATTTGAATTATTTTCATTAATGTGTAGTGGAGAGAAAAAGTAGCATTGACAATAATAAAATTATTAGTTGTAAAAATACTTCTGCAATTGAGAACAGCATAAAATAAAAATAAGTATGCAGTTTTCTCATACTCTGATGAAGGATTTCAAATGTGTTCTTATAGATATGTATGTTTTAAATGAACTGTAATGATTTATTTTCTCTAAACAGGCAATAAAAAAACTTAATGGCATGTAAGGAGCTTATTTAATCCATAAAAATTATTTCAAATATTGATTTTTTTGTGCTTACTTTCTTATAAAATCAAAATCTAGACAGTGTCTTATAAATTTTATTCTATTATACACTAAATAGAGTATAAAAATTAAACATGCTATAGAAACATATGGATGTTTAAGGACAATTACCCAGAAACAAGACAAAGGACACACACCTGCATAAGCCAGTTGCTAAAATAAAACACTCTTTAATAAATATTTAATATGTGTCATCCCCTATGTTAAGCATGTTGCATCCATTTTCTCATTAATTATTTTAAAAATATCTTGATTTAAGTATGATAATCACCACTTTTAGACCAGGATAGGAAGGGACTCACGGTCTGGGATCTGTACTTCAGCAGGCTCTGCTCTGTACCTCCTCTGGACTCACCCTTCTCTCTGACGGGCAAAGAATATGAGGTGTCTAAGGTGTGTACCCCCTTGTAACTCACACTTCCAATTATAGACTATGCTCTGAATAAACCTGGACTCTGAAATTCTCTGTCCAAAATGTCCCATGTCCACTTACAAAGCTTGTGTGGTCCTTCTACTTATATCCATTCTTCCAAGTGCTTACTATGTTGCCAGAGTGGGTGTGCACAATTCTGGGTCCACATGCTGGCCAAGCAGCAGCTGCCTGAGAAGACTGTGGAGGAGGTTGGAGGTTCTAGGCTGAGGTACCCTTGCATGTGTTTATAAGACTCTATTTGGCCCATGACAGGGCTAGGTGTCAAAACAGTCTCATTGATTGAGAGCAAGCTTTTTTTTTGACACACTACATGTAACACAGAACTCCCAAAAGGCCCAAGAATTTTTAATTGACATCCGACCTATCAAGTCATTATAAAGGCATACTATATTTATGATTACAAAAGAATAAAACATCTTAACAATTTGTTAGTTTGATTCATAACTTTTAACAAGATATATGACATGTGGGTCTCTGTGAGTACTACTACCCCATTATATATAAAGAGATTTGAGCTTAGGTTAAACAAATTGCCCAGTTGCACATAGCTAGTAAATCACAGAATAGGAACTAAAATGGGAACCCACAGGATTCTGAAGCCGTATGTACTTGCCCAGTTTAATTTCATACTTTCCATGAATGAAATGATGAAGCAAAGAGGCTATAAATTTGCAAGGTGCAAGAAAGATGAAAAATTGTTCAATTTTACCAATAAAGGTATAGATTACATACACATCTAATTGGGACTGCAGAAATCTTAGCCCAAAGCTTTTAGACATTTATCATTTTTACTGTAACTAATCTGGAATCTTCCAGATTTTTACTAAAACTGTATAAATCCTTTGACTTTTTTGGCCCTATTTTTATTTAAAAAATAAAACAAAATAACTCCATACTGCCAATGCCTTAAACAGTGCCAGACACAAGGTAGATATTCAATAAATAATATCTCATCTATCTTAAAAGGATATAGACTCCTTGAAGACATTTGTCTCTAACGTGATACATGTTTATATGAATAAATGAAGGAATAAATAATTTTTTCTTAGTCTTACAGCATCTGTTCTGAAATTATTAATATTAAAATCCCATAATAAAAATAATAAGCCTGAGTAAGATTTATAAGAAATTCTTTGCTTTACCAAGAAATAGTTATAAATTGGTAGATTGGAGGCAATTGCTTTGTAATCTGTTTAATGTTTGTTTTAGTCACTAGTCCAAAAGGGAGACTAAAAAATCCTGAATAGAATAGCTGCTTTCCATATAACTACTTTATTTTGTTTATTTCTTAAAATAATATCTCTTCTCATTTCTCCACTGTATCTTTTAATAATTTTCAGTTTCAAGTGTATATTGTTAAGATAGTCACTGTACAGTTTTGTCAAATGCAATATTTTCTTTTTTTAAAAATTTATGTTATTTATTTACTTTTTTGGTTTTTCTGTCTGATTATGAACTGGGGACCTTTGGCAACAAAGTGACTATAATCAACAAGTCAGAGTTACTTTAAAACAACTGAAAGAGTGGAATAGGAATGTTCGTAACACAAAGACATGATAAATGCCTGAGGTGATGGATACTTCATTACTTTGATTTGATTAATTCACATTGTATGCTTGTATTGAAATATCACATATGCCCTATAAATACATACAACTATCATGTACCCATAATGATTAAAAATAAGAAAATTTAATATGATATTTTCTTTAAAGAATATTTAATATATAACTATCATTATAAGAACATCAAGTTGTTCTCTTAATATTCAACAAGAAAAATTCTGATATCCATGCATTTTGCTTAAGCTTTGTGAAATATTTAACCTACATTGGACATGAGTTTTACATTAATTATCATATTTTAAAAATAGATGTATCTTCAAATGTGAAACTAAACATAATTTTATTCTTGAGTGTTATTATCATTTAATGCTTCAAAATAAATTATATGATATCAAATATTTTAGAGGCCAGTTTATTCAAATTAAAAGTAAAGCAATACCTAATTATTCTAAAATAAATGACAGCACATTTTTCTATATTTATTTTACTCAGTACCAAAGTCTGTAATTTCAGAAATGACAAACGAAAAGGATTTCTATGGGGCTCTCCTAAGCCATGTTGTCTCTTGTTTCTATATACATCCAAATTTACCAAAGTATCCTTCTTAAGAAACTGTTTTTGCAAAACTTTATAAAAATAATATACATTTTATTGAATGCATTTAGGAAATATTCCATCTGATATTTCTTTTCAGAGACTTATTTATGGACAAAGTATGTACAGTCTCAGAAAAAGTCATCACTATATACTTAATGTTCTCCTAATTTCTCTGTTCATTAAGTACTTTTTTTGATAAACATTTTTTTCCATATATCATTTGAAAATAGCAATCCAGCAACAAAAAAATTCATAAATGGGACTTCATCAAATTAAAAAGCTTCTGCACAGTGAAGGAAAAAATCAACAGAGCAAATAGACAACCAACAGAAATGGGGAAAATATTTGCATGCTATACATCCATAAAGGGCTAATAACCAGAATCCTAAAGAACTCAAGCAAATAACCAAGAAAAAGTCAAACAACCCCATTAAAAAGTGGGCAAAAGACATGGACATAAGCTTTTCAAAAGAAGACATACAAATGACCAATAAACGTATGAAAAACTGTTCAGCATCACTAATTATCAGGGAAATGCAAATCAAAACCACAGTGAGACATCACTTAACTCTAGTAAGAATGGCTTTTATCAAATGTCCCAAAACAACGCATGCTGGTGTGACTGTGGAAAGAAAGGAACACTTATACACTGTTGGTGGGACTGTGAACTCGTACAATCTCTATGGAAAACAGCATAGAGATTCCTCAAAGAACTGTAAGTAGACCTATCATTTGATCCAGCAATCCCACTACTGGGTATTTACCCAAAGGGAAAAATGCCATTTTACCAAAAAGACACTTGCACTTGAATGATTATGGTGACACAGTTCACAATTGCAAAGCTGTGGAATCAATCCAAATGCCCATCAATTCATGAGTGATTAATAAAATGTGGTATATGTATACCATAGAGTACTATTCTGTCATAAAAAATGAATTAATACTTTTTGTAATAACCTGGATGGAACTGGAGTCCATTTTGCTAAGTGAAGTATCACAAGAATGGAAAAAGAAACACTACGTGTACTCACTATTAAACTGACACTAACCAATCAGCAATCATAAGCATATAGGGAAGTAAAACTCAATGGAAATCAAGCAGGCGGGAGGGGGGAGGGGGGATGGGTAAAAATCACACCTACCGGTACAATGTACACCATCTGGGTGAAGGGCCCACTTATACTTTGACTCAAGCTGTACAAAAGCAATCCATATAACCCAAACATTTTTAGTCCCATAATATTTGGAAATAAAAAAAGATAAAAAAGAAAATTTATCAATTAAATAAGTTACATTTATAAATTGTTAATTGAAAAGGACTTCAAACAAGTCTCCAATATCACAGGAACATTTCCAAATATTCCTACAGTAGTTTTCAATCAAATCAAGCTAATTGTTTTTATTTAAGATATAAAATAGTTGCTTGGCTGTTTCTGATTTTATAATATTTTAACAATTTTCAAAGTCATTTACATCAGTACATTGTCAAATTTAAGAGATTTTTTATGATTGTATCTCTGTTTTAAGGAACTCTTTTACCCATTCAACTGGAAATTACTCTCAAATTAATATGAATTTCGGTAGACACCCACACATTGTCTTTTAAATGTATTTTGACTCATTATAACCTACCCTTTCCTAATTTTGTATTTCATATGTGAAATGCCTTTTTTTTAAAACAGATTTTCCTGTAAACAAAATACAAACAAATGATTATTTGTAGCCTTTCTAGCACACATGTATATCTTTCAAACTGTTGCTGCAAAGTGAAAAGGAAAAAAGTTTCTCCCTGATTCTTCTCTAGGAATAGACAGGAGTCATTACAAAAAATGGTAGGGAATGCCCACGAAGTGGATATCCATATAGTAAAACTGAAAATAGTTTAAAATATTTCTAATGCAGATTTATAATAAGGTCTCGGTGGGTTTGTAGGAAAGCATATAGGTCAGTGCTTTCAAGAAGTAGCACAAATCAGAAATGTCTAAGGAAATTTTAAAAATAAATGTGCTTAGGTCCCACCACAAACTGATTGAATAATCACCTCCTGTAATCCATGAGGAAAAGAAAGTTGTGGATTACTATAGTTAAAAAATATTTGAGCTATATTTTAAGGGAAGTTAAATTTTATATAGGCATCGACCATGTGATTGGCTAGGAAATAAAACACCCTTATACATATTATGAACTTAAGTGTTATCTAAATTATATAATATCTTAAAATTTACCTATGTTATTATAGTTGCAGTGGAAAACCACTTGTATGAAGATACCATATATTGTTTTATTTTTTCAAAAAATAAAGTTTTCTATAGCTTAGCATTCATATGACTCTATCTCTGGGACTTTGGGCAGAAGTCTATTGTGATTTCTGAAACTTCCCAAGAAACTGCACTGGGTTGATGTCATAGTTTAGCAAAAGCTCATCTGCAGTATCTTTCATCTCCAGATCATAAAGTCATTTTGAGTGAAGCAATGATATAGAATTTAAATCAGTGCGTTGCTCTGTCATGCTCAATATCAAAACAATGCCTTAACAAAATCCAGACAAACTTTCTTGATAGTTCCTTGTTTGATGACCCCTTCCCCTTCACACTGCCCAGAATGGCACCCTGATATTTTATTAATTTTGCTGGTTCATAGAAACAGTGATCATGAATTGAAAAAGATTTCAAAAAATCCTCTGGCCAGGACTATTAATAAAAAATAGTAGCTAATATTTATTGAGTGCTGACTGTGTGACTCGTGCTCTTCTGGGCACTTTATACAGATTACCCACCATATGAAATAGGTACTTTTATTATTATCTCATTTCATGGACAGAGAAACTGAGGTGCAAAGGGCTTAAGTAAGTTGCCCAAGGTCATAATATAGTACTATCAATAGAGCTGATTTGAATCTAGAGAGTGTGACTTTGATGTTTATGCTAATTATCACTACACAAAGCAAAATGTTACTATATGTATTTCTCATAAGACTGGAAGAACCCCAGAAAAGTGCACTGTGCTGTAGCACGAATTTTTTGCTTTAATTCTCTTATCCTCTTCATTGAAACATAGGTGTTCTGAGTTTCCAACTCTCACAGGCAATACGTTTTTGCCTTTCAAAAGAACAAGACTAATTGGATATACCACCATTATTAGGAAAAGGAAGAAAAGCTGTAACTCCATAGAGAAACAAAATGTATATTCTAAACATAAGCTGCTGAATTTTGTTAGGATGTCTAGTAAAGTGTGCTAGCAAGAAAATAACTCATTTGCTGGTGGGCAGGAGAACAGAGTATTTTCTAGTTCTAAGCAACTAGTAGTATCTCCTGAGGTCTGCAATATAAATGCTATTTATAAATGGATGCTCAAGAGACCAGAGACAAAGTATAGAGAATTGGAGAACAGAATGAATAACTCTAGAACAGGATGAATAATTATCTCAGTTCAAGGCAATTTTTTTCTCTTCTTATTTTGTTTTATGAGACACTCAAGCTATTTAGCCACTTATTTATTTTGCTATTGCTCCCAAAATGAAGTTACATCGGGGAAAAACAATAACAATCTTCTTGGTTCCAAATATGTACTAGATATAAGATATTTAGACAATAAGTGAATTCATTTTTGGTCATGTTGATTTCTTTTTCTTTCTTTTTTTTTTGTCTATGCCTTTTACTTTATTTAAATTGAGGTTTATATTTGGCAGATTATTAAGAGCTCTTCATATATGTATATATTTGATTAGTAAAATCTCCTTATGTGTTTTTATATGTATATCACAAATATTTTCATTAGTTTGTTCATCTTTTGTTTTTGTTTTAGGTATTTTGATGTGTAATTACTTAATATTTTGTGGCTCAAGACACAATTTTTTGATTCCACACATAGAAATGCCTTTCTCTTTCTGAGAGCTGATTAATATTCACTTATATCTTCTTTTAGTAATTTTTAGACATTTCTCTTATAAGCCCATCTAGAATTTGTCCTGTTGGATTGTGGCTAGTCCCTTCAACCTGAGTTTCTTTCCTCTTTGTACTTTATAGAAAAAAATATCTTATAGCTTTTTTCCTATTGCTTTTTATTCACAGATAACTTTATTTACAGAACTGTGATTCTGGTTAGAGGCATAGGTGTTTCTCATTAGCTTACTTGAGATGAACAAAGAAAAATATTTATATCATTGAAGCACTGTTTAAACTCTTTATGTTTTGGAGTAAGTGGAGGAAAGGGAAAAGTTTGAAAGTTTCCCACTTCAATTGAATTGACAATTATATTTATTACTATATATACATGTGATTAATATTCAACAATGTGTGAAGAGAATATGTTGTTTACAACAACATATTTAATATTTGAATATTAAAGAATAATATTAAAGAGAATATTTAAGTTGAAGACATGAAGTTTTATACTATATTTAAGTTACAGGTATGAAGTTTCATTCTAATCACACTTACTGACAGAACAACATAGACTTATTCTATTACAGCACATTTAATTTGGTAAATGTCACTATAAAGTTGTCCTAAAGGAATTATTTTGTGGAGAAATAAGCTTACTGTCAAAAAAGGTATTCATCTACATTCTTAAAAAAAAATAATGATTCAGGAAATTTCTTTACCTCCCTATCTCCTATTCTCCAAGTAAAATACAAATACAATCATGCTATTTTGCTTAGAAAACTTTTGTTTCTAAGTAACTGTTCTTTCTCTCTTCCCGCTTGCCCATCCACACATACCCCCATTCTCCCATGCACACCATAGTGCCTGGTTTAGGTTTAGGAAATCATTTTCTAAATAGAGGATCAATCAGTGTTGAGGAATTATTGTAATTACATAAAAGATGGTGCATTTGGAAGAAAGAAATGTGAGCCAGAATGCAATGCTCTTGTCTCCTAAAAATAATCATTTAAAAACCACGATCACTCACTGTCCAGAAACATAATAGCAAAATATTGTAGGCCTGTCACATTCTGATTGACTAATTTGATTGATAAATTTGATTTAGTAACAGTAATTTTCTTCTGCCCAAACATATTTTAAAACATTAAAACTTTAGATACACTTTGAATTAAAGAGCTACATTTAATTATAAAAGTTAAAATTTTCTTTAAAATTTATGTGTGTTAATGGTGCCAAAAATTTATAGTATTTCTATAAAATGAAAGCAAAATTAAGGCAAGTTCTTTAGCTTGACCATCTATAAATTTTCCAGAAAACTGGTTACACCTTTCCTCCATTTTCAATATTTATATTTGTGTTGTATATTTAAAGGTGATTTTCTTGTAGCAAATATGACACCATTAATAAAGAAAATGTGAAAATTCACACTGCCAACTAACATGCTTATGTTAATATTTTACACCTCAACAATGAAAGAAAGCTATATTAAGTTTGCATATAATTTAACCAGTTAATTTACAAAAATGCCTCTTATTAATAAGGGAGGCTTCACTTCATAGCTTCTCTTTCCAGAAAATATCATTGTTTATATTATCAAAATGTTATTTTAATATTTGATGTTAATTATTATATATACTAGTAGGATTTATCTGTAATTTGCTTTTATGTTAATTAATATAGGATCAATTTAGGTAGAAATAATAAAGCTAACACCAAGAAAGTATATTTGCTAGAATTTAAGGTAAGGTTCAATTAATGATATTGCACACCAGTTTGTACCCATAATATAAATTATTGTGATCAGTCATACTGTACATATGGAGAGGAGCTTGTTGTGACAGTTGTTTCAGAGATCATTCAACTTTTCATTTTATAGAGAAATGTTTTTATATCTGTATTGTTTGATTTTATTCGTGAGAATTAAGTAACAAAAATGAAATTGAAATATAATGAGGCTTTATTTACATAGTCTACATTACCATAATAAAATTTTTAAGACTCTCAGATTATTTTTGCTTGTTATTCTCTCCAAATTTATATTAGTTTTGGCTGAATTTAGGAATGTCTACCTAAAATAGCTACAATCTCTTAGCAAATATAGAGCACTTCTTAACTATATGCTAATATATATTTACTAGATGGAAACTCTTTATTTGTAATCTTTCTAAACCTCACATTCTCACTATAGTTTACTTATATATAGAGAAAGAAATTTGTATTCAATATAAGATTATAATTTCAAATTTTATATTTTCTCATGCTAAAATTGATTTTATCTTGGTAAATATATTTCATGGATCTATAGTAATTATAATAATCTATTTTCATCAGTTTGAAACTAAGTAGAATTTAATGTCTTAATCTATATCGATGATCACTTTTTTATTGAATTTGTGATTACGACTTAATTTTTTTTTTTACATTTTCCTAGCATTTTATTTGTTAATGTCTTGATTTTTCCCCCAGAGTATCAGTGTTTTTCTTTTCAAATTTTTAAGCTTTCACATACATGGATGTACTATTCTTATTTTTAGCCACTGCTTCTTAAATAATTTCTACAACTTGAAAACTGTTCAAAGCATTTTGCTGTTTTATTTATATCCTGATATACCATGCAGCCTGTACATGTACATGATCAATTCAGAAAAAATACACTAGGGACATGAGTCGTACACAGAAAAACCTGGTTCAACTCATAGGTAACACCTGGGCTGATGTTTGTACAATTTTTACCAGCATATCCTGTAAGACATTATTTTTGAGGAACAAAAATATTTTACAAAGTTGATGTTCACTAAAGGATTCTATTTAGAATGTTGATGATAAGGACAGTACATCAGTGACTATTTGATTTTTCCTAAAATATTTTCCATATGTAGTTTTATTTTGTTTTGTTTTCAGATTATTCTCTAAGATGATTAGCTTTCTAAGAAAACACTAATTTATCAATAATTCCAGAGTCTATAGTTATTTATTGAGGAAAGCATAAATATCTAGAATTTGACAATGGAAATCAACAATTAATAATTCACTGTTTAAAACATATTAAATTTATTTGTTGAATTTTGACAAAAAAATCTAAAAGTTACTTTCTAATGTAATGGTGGATAATTCTTGATGAAGAAGTATTTTGAATAATTGGAAAGCCATGTAGTCTTAATCTTAGCTCACATTTTAACCATTCTTTGGTGATAGGTCCTTATGAAAGTCTGTTCTACAAAAAGTAAATCAAATTTTTAGGGTCTTATGTACTACAAAGGGAAAATTCAACACTTCAGTGACAATATCTATAGTTGTTTGAAAACAAGTTAAAATAAGTCAAATTTCCATGGTTATGAAAATAATGGGAAGACATTAAGTTGCTCAATCTTTGTAATCACAAGCAGCATATCCAGCTACAACTTTTGCTTTATGAGACAATATAAGAATTATAGTTATTGTTGTGAAGAGGATGAATAGCAATAATAAAATAAATGCTATTTACAAAATAATTAACTAGTTTATTGAAAATAAATCTGCACGATTAATGCTTTTTTCAAAGCCGTCACACTCTTCTTTAAAGTGTGCTGCCAAAAAAAAAACCAAAATAGCTCAATGAAGAAGAGTTTTGTGAAATGAATTTCTGCTTAAATAAAACTCTTTTGCTTTTTTGAACAGTGCTTTAATTTTAAAATACATATAACAAAACTTCTCTATGAAGGGTCCTTATAACTTCTTCATTTCCATTCTTTATCATTTATTACAGAAAAAATCTAGACAACTGTACTTCTTTGTGATGATTTCACTGATCTATTGGGTCAAGGAGTAGTAATTAGCAACATCCATCATCTATTTCTCAAGTAATCATATGCCTCTAGAGATGTCCTCTTAAAAATATGTTTGAACATACCATGACAAAACTTTGCATTTCAATTTTAAATATCACTAAATGAAAAGTTCAACTTGTCCTTGTTTTAATTATCTTTTTATAATAGAATATTCTGCTTTTCTTTCTCTTTTGATACTATGAGTGTAAGTACTTTAAGATCAAGCATTTTATCTTACTTTGAAAAAATAAGATATGTTAAAAAAATAGGCACAGCAGTTCATAGCTTTGTAGAAGGTAAGTTTATTGCCATCACTATATATATAAAAAAATCTATTCTGGGGATTCTAGATATAATGTTCCTCATCTATGGTTGCTCTGTTCCAAGTGGTCACACAGGGTACGAGCCTGATGGAGGCTTTGCCAATGTAAAGTTTTGGCTGTCAATGTCACCATAGTCATCTCCATATCAGTCATCTAGAATGGAGAAAGAACATCAGAAGTTAATATGGGAAGTTCTTAGAGACCAGGCCTGAAAGCGGGAAACATCATTTTCACTTAGGATGACTAACTCAGTGCAATTTGCCGGAGTCTTTCCTGGCTTTAGCAATGAAAGTCCATGTCTGGGAACCCCCTTAGTCACTGGCAAAGAAAAATGGTTGATCTCCCTATTCTCACATTTCACTGTGAACAACTTAGTCTCACTATCATACCTAAAGGCAAGGAATCTCAGAGAGAAATTAGGTCTACGATTCAGAAAAGGAGGAGGATAATAGTTTGGGTCGAATGCCGGCAATTTCTCCCACAAAGGGCCCCATTATACTAGTCTTTCATATGAAGCCAGGAGCTTGTTATTTGGCTTAGAGAGAGAACTAAATAAATGCTTGTGGAATTAAAATTAATGCCCAGATATTTCACTGCTCCTTTAAACTTAAAAAAAAATAAGAACAGATATATTCTTTTCTATATTAAGTTGTACTATAAGCCTTTGTTCAAGAAAAATATTTCTCTGATGTAATGATTTGATATTATTAATGAAGTCAGTTTTCTATCCTAATGATCATTTTTCTCAGTCTCAATTAATCAGCTAGTCTTGTTTTTAACAAAGTAAGAAAACATATTTTCCTCAAATGGACTATTCAAATTGTACTTAATCACTCCCTCATTTTTTGACCTTAGAAGCTCACTCATATTAGCTGAATGTGTAAGATTTAATTGTCAGAATGCTCTAGTAGAAATAACAAGGATGCTAGATTCAGGAGATCTAGGTGTTATCCATCAGCAACTGGATGGTTTTAAAAATGTTGCTTAAACTCTCTGGACCTAATTTTATTTTTATTTTAGTCAAACTAAAATACAGCCATGCACTGCATAATGATGTTTTGGTCAACGACAGATCACATATATGATGATAGTTCCTTGACATTATAATACCATATTTTATTGTACTTTTTCTATGTTTAGATACATACATACTTAACATTATGTTACAATTGTCTACATAGGCTATACTATTTAGCTTAGGTGTGTAGTAGGCTATACTATCTAGGTTTGTGTAAGTACCACTATACGATGTTTGTAAAACAATGAAATCGCTTAATGACACATTTCTCAGAACATAACCTGGTAGTTAAGCAACCCATAACTGTATTAATACATGTCCTGTCTCCTTCAAAGGATTATGTTGAAGATAAAAATTAGACAATGTAAACAGAGTAGTTACAAATAGTAAAGTGTTATGAGAACTCTAGCTCTCCTTAACTCCTATGTCTATTTATTGGGCCACGTAAAGCATCACGCTTGCAATTCAGAACCTTAATGGAAAGCAGATTTCAGTAATCTCTGTTCATTAGCATTTTATCATCACTGTAGGTAGAAATAGCTAATACATTATCATGTTTGGGGGGACTTTATTCTTTCCTAGGAACACCTCAGAATGGAAGGAATAATTTTTTCCAACATTGGAAAATATAACTTTTATGGTTATTGGTATAAAAAGTTGAGAAGTTTTAAGAGTTGCCTCCAGACACTACATGCTTAAAAAATTATAGGATGCTGACCCATCAAGAAAAAAATTTCAAAGAGATAAATTTGTCTATGTAGCATAAAACTATCTTCTCCTATCAAAAAGTGTTAAAATACATATATATGTGGATATATAATTGAGATTGATAATTCAAACCATAGAATAGATTTTAGTCAATGCATAAGACAATCATTTTTATGACTAAATCCATTTACATTTGAATTGATCAGAAACACTTAAAAGCCTTTTGTGATAATGTAATGGAAATTGACGGAATAGACAGCAGAAGGCTAGTAGGAAAGGCAGCAACAGGCTTAGAGCAATGGTTTATAAACTGTCTCTTACGCAACTAAGAATACTTCCACTGTCAAACAGGGAGTGAATGGAGAAACAAAGCAGCCAGGGCTAACACTGCTTCTTCTATTTCAACCACAGCAGTATTGCTTTTGTCTGATTTATGTACCTTCAGGATAAAGAAATTCATTCCTTTAAGGGGATTTTAAAAACACTGTTTTTTATAAGTATCTTTTAAAATTTTATTTATTATAGGATTATTCTACATGTTGCAGAAATTTAACCAAGTTTCAAGCAAGTGTCCTGGACAGAAGGTAAAAGCATACTGAACTGATGTAAACTACCTTATGCTTTTATATAATAAAGGAGTGTCTAAGAAATATTCTAAAATTAAAAAAAAAGAATATAAACAAAATGCATAAAACAGGAAATAAAGGCCACAGTGTTGTATAGGTCATTAAATATGAAATGTTCAATTTTGAATGAAAAGTGTAGTTTATTACATCTCAAATAAGAAGCAGTACAATTAATCAAAGTATGTACCTAAACTATCAACACAGTTTTGCCATATTAATGGTAACATGTCTATGCCAGCAGCAAAGAAGCCTGGAGAGCAAGTGGCTATGAAATTGCACAGGGTGTTTTCCACAGCTTGTTGAGAATTGAATATTTTTTCTTGCAAGAAGTGGTCCTAAGCCTGCAAGAAGTGGTAGTCAATTGGTGCAATGTGTGGTGAATATGGTGGATGACAAAAAGTTTCCAAGTCCAGCTTCTGTAGTTTGAGGAATGTTGTGTGTGCAACATGTGGTATAGGCTTGTCTTACAACAGGATTGGCCTGTCTCTGTTGACCAATCTCAGCTGCTTAATGGCAAGCATCTTCATCATTTCATCCAATTGGTTGCAGTAGACATCTGTTGTAAGTGATTGACCAGGTTTCATGAACCTGTAGTGGATAATGTCAGTGCTGAACCACCAAACACGATTAGATTTTTTTTTTTTTTTTGGTAACTATTCGGTTTTGAACTGTGTTTTGGCACTTCATCTTTAGCCAACCATTGTGCCAAATGCTTGTGATTGTCAAAAAGAATCCATTTTTTATCCCATGTAACAATACGGTATAGAAATGGTTCACTTTTATGTCCTGACAGCAAAGAAAGGCAAGCTTCGAGAGGATTTTTCTTCTGACACTCGTTTAATTTATACCGTACCAATCTATCCAGCTTCTTTACCTTGCCTATTTGTTTAAAATGGTCCAATATTGTTGGGATAGTAATGCCAAACATTGCTGCTAATTCACAGGTAAGTTAGGATGGATTTGCTTTCACTACAATGTTCAGCACATAATTATCCACCTTGGTCTCAGGTCACCCACATGGCACATTTTCAGGATTAAAATCACCAGAATGGAACTTCTCAAACCATCCACATACTATGTGTTCATTAGCCACATCCTTCCCAAACACTTCATTGATATTTCAAGCTGTTTGACTGCATTGGTTCCATGATGGAAGTCATATTTGGAAATAACACGATTTTGGACTTATCCATGGTCTCACAAAAACTGCTCTAAAAAAATTTGAAAGATAATTCTAATTTTAGCTCTTTGAGGAATCTCCAAATTCTTTTCCACAAAGGTTGCACCAATTTGCAGTCCCACCAACAGTGTAAAAGAGTCCCTATCTCTCCACATCCCTCTCAAAGAGCAAAAATCAGAATTACCATTCGATCCAGCAATAGCATTATTAGGCATCTATCCAAAAGAGCACAAAACATTCTATGATAAAGACATCTGCACCCGAATGTTTGTGGCAGCACAATTCACTATTGCTAGGTCATGGAAACAACCCAAGTGCTCATCAATTCATGAGTGGATTGTTAAAATCTGGTATTTGTTCACAATGGAATATTACTCAATTTTGAGAAATGACAGTGAATTAGCACCTCTTGTATTATCCTGGATTAAGCTTGAGCCCATTATTCCAAGTGAGGTGACACAAGACCTGAAGAATGGGCCCCACTTGTACTCACCATCAAATTGGTATTGACTGATTAACACTATGGTGCTCAAAGGGTGGGAGCGAACACTGGGGAATTGGGGGG